>SMJT01000100.1:214306-227478 GCA_004349715.1 Crucihimalaya himalaica | reverse complement strand
GATTGTGATATTTGCAGTCCCAAGAAGTACTTCAGTTCACCAACCATACTCATCTCAAATTCTTGAGTCATACTCTTCACAAACTTGTCAACTAGTCCTTGAGAAGTGCTTCCAAATATGATGTCATCCACATAGATCTGCACAATCATGATATCTTCGTCTTGTCCCAAGATGAACAGAGTCTTATCAACACTTCCTCTAACATAGCCTTTTTCAACCAAGAAGTTTGTTAATATTACATACCATGCTCTTGGAGCTTGCTTTAAACCATAAAGAGCCTTTTTTAGTAGATAAACATACTCTAGATGTTCAGAATCCTCGAAACCTTTTGGCTGAGCTACATATACCTCTTCTTGAAGAATTCCGTTAAGAAACGCACTTTTCACATCCATCTGGTACACTTTGAAGTTCAGAATGCATGCCATCCCTAGGAATAATCTGATAAACTAAAGTCTTGCTACTAGAGCAAAAGTTTCTTCAAAGTCGATTCCTTCAATTTGTGAGTAGCCCTAAGCTACTAATCTAGCCTTGTTCCGAACAAAAACCCCATCTTCATCGATCTTGTTCTTGAAGATCCATTTGGTTCCTATAACATTATGCCCTTCTGGACGTGGTCCTAGTTCCCAGACATCTCTTATCAAGAACTGTTCTAGTTCTTCTTCCATAGCCATGATCCAAAAGTCATCCTCAAGTGCTTCAAAATGAGTTCGTGGTTCGCTTATTGAGACAAAGCATTCAAAATGCATGGTTTCCCAGACTGCAAAATTGTTAATCATCTTTTTGTAGTCTATCTTGATTCCTCTTGTCTTCATTCTATCATTAACATCCCCAATGATATCTTAAACAAAATGATTCAGATGTACTTCCTGAGTTACTTTCTCGTATATGTCAGAGTCATTGTTATCTCTAGATTCACTTGATCCTGGTTTCTCTGTCTCACTTTATGAGCTTTCTTCACTCCATTTAGGCTGTGTATAATCATCAAAAACCACATTAACAGATTCAACCACCGATGATGTTCATGTATTGAAGATTCTGAATGTTGTACTATTTCCTGAGTAACCCAGAAATATCCCCTCATCACTTCTTGAATCGAATTTCCCAAGATGATCTTTATCATTCAGAATATAACACTTGCATCCAAAAATATGGAAATAGCTGAGATTTGGAGTCTTTCCTTTCCACAGTTCATAGGGAGTCTTTATTGTTCCTTTCCTCACATAGACTCGATTAACAATGTAACATGCCGTGTTCACCGCTTCAGCCCAGAATCTCATAGACACATGATTTGCATGTATCATGGCTCGAGCCATCTCTTGAAGTGTTCAGTTCTTCCTTTCAACCACTCCATTTTGCTGAGGTGTTCTTGGGGCCGCAAACTGATGAGAAATCCCATGATATTCGCAAAATACTTTCATAGATTCATTCTGAAATTCTCCCCCATGATCACTGCGAATTTTCTTGATGCTTCTTTTCTCGTTTATCAACTGCAATGCCCAGATTCTGAAACTCTCTAAGGTATCTGACTTTTCACGAATAAACCTTACCCATGTCTATCTTGAGAAATCATCAACTAGTACAAAGACATACTTCTTTCCAGCTATACTTTTGACTTGCATCGGTCCCATCAAATCCATGTGAACTAGATCCAGTACTGCTTTTGTCTGAACATCCTGTACCTTTTTGTGTTGAATTTTAACTTGCTTTCCTTGGTTGCATGGTCCACACACCATCCTGTCATCTCCTTTGATTTTAGGTACACGTCTTACTAGCTCTTTGTTGACAAGTGTTTTCAGATTCCTTGTGTTCATGTGACCGAGACGTTGATGCCACAGGTTCAGATCATCTTTAGCACTGAAACAGTTATTAGACTGATTTTTCCACATATAGCAATTGTTCCCCGACCTTCTGCCTTTCAAAACAGTTATTCCTTCACCATTCATGGCTTGGCAATCGACTTTTGTGAATAAAACATTCAGTCCTTCATCACACAACTGACTCACACTTATCAGATTTGCTATTAGTCCTTGAACCAGATATACATCCATCAATCTGGGCAGATTTGTGCTTCCTTTTCCTTGGATAACTCCATGTCCTCCATCACCAAAAGTTACCTTTCCACCCTTAATCTTTCTCATGCTTTGTAGTTTACTTGGAGTTCCTGTCATATGTCGTGAACACCCGCTATCAAAGTACCATGGAGTTGAATCTTCACTGTCTTCTGTTAGAAGTGTCATATTGCAACGAAATCCAAGTCCTGATGTACTTTCAGATATACGTGTTTGAGTTATTTGATACAGATCTGTCTTTTTAACCCAAATCTGTTTTCGATAGCCATTCTAATAAACTCTTCCTTGAGACTTGAGTTTCCTGATTCTTTCCCAGTACTTGTAACAGAACATTCTAATATGTCCATTCTTTCCACAAAAGTAACACCCCGTGTTCTTGATTGTGTGACCTTCTCTGCTGTTTTGATTGTGCTGAATCAGACCTCCTGACACAAATTTGGTTTGTCCTGAATCAGCTCCTGTATATCCCAATCCTCTGTTCGTCTTTTCTGTTCTTCCATAACTCAGAATTTTATCCAACTGTTTGGTTCCAGCAAACATATGAATTTTCCTGTTTTGCAGATCAAGGTCGGCCTGTAGCTTTGCTGAGATTGTTTTTTCAGCCTGTAACTGCTTCTCAAGTTCATCTGATTTTGTTGCCAAACCTAGTTTTTCCTTCAGCAAGGTCACACTCTCCTGACTGATCTTCTTTTCCATTTCAAGCTCGTTCTTCAATGTTTGAATGATTGTGTTCAGCCGAGTTTTTTCTTTGATCAGTTCCTGATTTTCTTGTCCAATTCTGACCAGTGCTTCCCGAACTTCCCTGTAGCTTTTAACAAAATCTGTATTCTCTCCTTCTCCTTCAGATTCTGAGTCTGTGATTTCTTCCTCATCAATAAACTCGGTGATACCCACATATGCAACGAAGTTGTTAAGAATTTCTTCTTCATCACTTTCTTCTTCCTCCAATTCTTCTTCGATGCCTATCATTGATTTTTTGTTCTGATCACTCGTGCATTCTTCTTGAGAATGCCCTATTCCTTTGCAGCCCGTGCATTTAAGTTCCCTTCTCCTCATGGTCGGACATTCTCTAATAAAGTGCCCATATCCTTTGCATTCATGACATTGCATGTTAGCTTTCTTAGATGTCTTTCCTTCATCTGCGTTCTTTTTGACTGAACTAAACTTCTTATGTCCTTGTCCCTGCTCTACTTTTCTCAGCGCCCGATCAAACCTTCTTACAAGGAGTATTACTGGATCTTCTTCCTCTGTTTTATCTTCAACAGACTTTAGAGCCAATCCTTTGCCTTTCTTTGTTCCTCCTAATTCCATCTCATGAGCTTGAAGCATTCCTACCACATCTCCAAAGCTGAGGTCATCTAGGTTGTTGGATACTGTTAGAGCAGTTTTGTAGGCCATGAACTTAGAAGGTAGACACCGAAGGAATTTTTTCACCAGTTTCTTATCCTTGTATTTCTTTCCAAGTGTTAGGGCTTCTTGCGCAAGTGAGCTGATTTTTGAGCTGAAGTCGGAGATCGATTCATGTTCCTCCATTCTTAGGTTTTCAAACTTCGATGCTAGCATGTCTTTTCTCGAGCTCTGAACTTTGGCAGTTCCTTCAAAGTGAGTTTGCAGAATGTCCCATGCTTCTTTAGCTGTTTCACAACCTTGAATCAGTTCGAACTGCTTCCTTCCAACGCTGCAGTGTATAGCTGTGAGAGCTCTTGAATTGTACTTAGATCTCTTCAGTTCTTCATCAGTCCAATCCTTCTCTGGTTTGAGACTCTCAGTGCCGTCCCCAGTCTTGATTTTGGGTTCTTCCACTTTTCCAGAACAGCTTTCCATGCAAATACATCGATACCTCTTATTACGGATTTGATTCTTGATTTCCAGAAACCATAGTTACTATCGTCTAGGATCACCTTCGTGTTGTTCACAAGTTCCTGATAGCTCTCCATCTTCTCCACAAGATCTCACCTGTATGCAATCTTCACAAGTGACTGCTCTGATACCAAATGAAAGTGCAAGAGCTCAACTGATACAGGAACTATATCAGAATGTAGAATAGACGATTTCTTAATCCTCTTTGATTAATAGAAAACAAGTGATACAAAGGTTTTTCCCAACACACTTTTTTCTATTCTCTCTCACTCTTATAATCTCAAATCAACCCCTATGATAAGAGAATTACCAAGATCAAAACTTAAGCCTCTCTAGAGTTTTCCCTTACTTTTTCTCTTAAGTAAAACTCTAATGCTAAGAATCCTTTTCAATATGAGTGCTGTCTCTTCCAAAGATCAAGCACTCTATATATATAGGAATAGGTCGATTTTTTCTTCAAACCTATTTTCTAATCCCCGATTTCCAATTCGATCAATTTCCTTTTCTCTTAAAATGGAAATTATCCTTTTCTTCTTTGGGATAACTTTCTAATCTCTCTTTTGTTCTATTTCCTTTTTCTTCAAGCACTCCTAGCTTCTAGAACTCTGTCTTCAACATTGATACTTCCTTGATCTTCTAGAAATCTTCGATCTTCTAGAAATCTTCGTCTTCCTGTTGTATATACTTCTTGAGTTAGTTCTTCTGCGTCAAGTAGTACTTCAGCTTGCATTTTCAAATGACACTATCAAGACCCTTGTTAGGCCATCATATATAAGTGGTTTCCTTATATTCAAGTTTGGTATTTGGTAAACCACTCTCATTACTTCTAGTTCTTGCATGAGCAGGTTAGAAGGCGGTATCACCTCTTGTGGAGTTGCTTTAATTTTTGGATGTAAAAGTTCAGGAGAGAAGAAAAGGCTCCTGCTCATTTAGGCTCTAGCAAAGACTACAATGTTGACATGATGCCTAAGGTATCATATTAGCTGGTTTCCAGCTTATCTGGTAAGTATTTTGTACTAATACGGATTAGTAAATATTCTCTCTAAATGTGGCGGACTAGTTTATGATGGCAATTGGAAAGCTTGTTCTTGTCCTTATTCATACGAATGTGAAGAACGAATGTGAAGAAGTACTTATCTTTTAAAGTTGTCGATGGAAGCTATGTTTTTGTCAAGGTACAGTGAAAACTCATTTTCAGTTTATCTTGTGACTCATCCTCTTTTTTTTTTTGTATGTTTTTTTTTCACCATAGATTTTAAGTCTGTTTGTGCATTTTTCTTTCTCCCATGCTTTCTGCTGGTCAAAAGCTTTTCACTGAACATTCTAACTGCAGATTTTTGCAGTTTAAGTAAATTCTTATCTAGGTGTGTAATGTTGTAATGGTTTGGTCTTCTCTCTAATACATGTGAAACTGTTACTATTGTTGGCGACCAAGATTCGGTCAGGACCACGTTCGCCTTTTGACAGCAATGTGGTTTATCAGTTTGAGATCATGAAATATGTAAGATTTCTATAACTGTTTATTCAACAATGAATTGTATTGTATGTATGATTTGTAAGGTCTTTTGCTCCAGAACTTTCTTGTGTCCATCATGCCCTTTTGTGAGCTTATGCTCTTTACCATTTTTGTATTTGAGTTGGCTTGTTTAATTGTTATCTCGTATTCCAAGTTCTTTGATGTTTATGTTCATTAAATAACGCAATCACTATAGAAACCATGACACTTGCCTAATTGATTCTTTTGCTTTTTAGATTCTTGACTTCACCTTTGATCGATTGGGTGCTAATGGAACAGGGGTATGTCCTTGATCTTTTTTTTTTTCTCATCTTGATTTTGAGTTTTATCATACTACCAGTCAGAATGTTGTCTCTTGATTTAACGTCATTTAATGGCAGTACAAATTGATCATCTAATCATAATCACTGAATGTGCATGCAACCCAGTTCAATCTCGAAGTAAAATGGCAAAACTGCATTTGAGACTTATGGAGTGCTTGCAGTTGGTATGAATCTGAGTAATTTATTTGGTTTATGAATTTGATTGATTGTCTTCTTGAACTAAATGTTTAACGATTATACTTAGCTCAATCCAAGTTAAATGGCCCTGTAACAAAAGACCCGATTCGTTGATAAAGATAAATTAGAAAGATCACAATCTTCTACTTCACAGTCTCCTCTTAAGAGAGAGAGAGCGAGCGAGCTTTCTACTTCACAATCTTCTTATTAGCTTTTTTAGTATTGTCATTAGAAATCGAAATATAATGACTTAGTGTTATTATTTTGCATATGTATTTTAACTTATGAGCTACTTCTGTTAGTGCATTTTTTAGGAAAACTTTCCTAAATATGTGTTCATCTTTCTCAATTTTTAAGGATTGCTTCCTGAACTGCATATATAAAGAGATTTTTCTGAATGCATTAAAACGAAAAACATCAATGATAATTTGGTAATTGAGTATATGTGACCAATGTATATTCAATTGATTTTAATTGAATTCGCTCCAATGTATAATTGATTTAAAGGTTTAAATTATTGGTTACACACAAGTTTTCGGGTTTAAATTCTAATACTACCTATAAAGGAAAATTTTCCTAAAATTCAAAAACGCCTTCATAAACATTATGAAACCTTTCCTAAATTCAAAAATGTGTGTTTTAAAATTCAAAGATATATGGGAAGACCTTTCTAAAATTCAAAAACGTCTTCATAAACATTATAAAACCTTTCCTAAATTCAAAGATATGTCTTCCTAAAATTTACGAATCATTTCCTAAATTTTTAACAATGCTTCCTAAATTTTTCAACAACGATTATTCTCAAAACAGTTATGGTGCATTTAAAGAAACAAATACCTACCAAGTTGGGAACTCATGAGCTAATCTACGAGCAAAAGTGCCTAAAGTAGCAAGACCCAAGAAAATGAAAAGGTATGATTAGTTAGAAATATTTCCAAATCATACAACTAAACCGCAAATTTGAACAAATGAGAAACAAAAAAAAAGGCTGAGAAAGCATTGAAAATCTCTTTGGAATATTTAGGCCATTAAATAAGATTGATGTTCTCTTTGCTTGCCACTAACATGATTATTAAGAGATTTAGGAATGACTTTGCTAGTTTTATAATTTCTTATATAAGATTGAAGAAATTATGTACAATCAAACTTGAAATAATTTTACAAGGTATTCCGCAATTTTCCCGCTCCCAAGAATTCTACGTAGGAGAACATCGATAGTTATATCTGGAAAAGACTTGTCCTCCTTCCATCTCCATTTCACATGCTTGTGTATTATTATGCATAACTAGAACTTAGAAGTTTCCCAGGAAAACATACTGATGAGAAAACAAATAATAGCAAAGAAATACAAATGGTGTTGTTAGTTTATCTAAAAGAACTTAATCATGTCCTTGTTGTAAAAATGAAATCAGTAATTCTGTTTTAGGAAGATCTTATACGGTGTTTCCTAAAAATAAAATTTTAACAATATGCTTCCTAAATTTTCAACAATGTTTAATCCGATCAACATTATTATGAGAACTTCTATGATATTAACCTACGAATTACTTACGAAGTAAGCATAAAGCAAAACAAGTAGTCACAAGCAGACTAACTAACAAAGTAGTAAGAATTCAGACCTATCTAATTTTAAAAAACACGTTCATAATCCAACTTGAAAGAGAAAGCATAACAAACTTGTTAATGCAGAACATTAAAAAGAAATATGAAGCGTATGTCACTTTTCATCGAGAATGACAAGCAGGTCAATTGGATAACTTAAAAGCAACAAGAACAGATCATGCTCACATCAAATCAAAAGAGATGCTCTTAACTTGATTCCAATTTGAACACTGGGAAACAATCTGTTGTAACCTAACAAAGACCTCTCTGTTATACAAAGAGCTAACCATGTACAACATTGGGTATCCATGAAAAGTTCATGACGTATGAAAACACCCCTAAGCTTTCATGGTTTTGATGACTTGTATCATCATCATGTTATTTCAAACCACTAAGCATTAAGTAAAGAGTGAGAATCTAATTTATATAGGGACGAAAAAGTTGAGCTTCCTTAGGTGTTTCCTTCAAGCATAACCTAAAAAGATGACATAACACCTAATAACATCCTAAAAGGACGCGAACTAGAAAGCTTGAAAGATTCAATTATATGATCCCTTCATCATAATCTAATCAAAAAGCAAGGAAATATCAAATAATTCCAGATTATAGCATCTAATCAAGAGTGATAATCACACTAATAAGTATCTTCTATCCTAGATGATGCACAAACTTTTGAACACCTAAACAACAAGGCTGAGAAAAACTCAGATTCCAGCTTAATATTCTAGCAGAAAACAGAACTGGAAATTGAAACTTACATTTGGACAAAGACAGCTCAAAGTGAAAAAGATAGAAAGAAACACTGACCAAAATAGTGAGATAGTCATCGAGATTACAAACAAGATTTAAAGCATGGATTTCATCATATGAAATTCAAAATCACACAAACACAAAGGGTGTCAACTATAGGTTAAGAATATCTACAAAAAGAACGAAAATAACGATTTAGAGACGACGAGCAGTAGGGAATACGTCTTAGATTATTGCGATTTAGAACGGTGAGCAATGGAAGAATAAATACGCTATAAAAGTACCTCTAAGACTCTGGCGAGGCAAAGTGAGACCGGCAACGTGATATCGTTGGCAGGGAGAAAGAAGAAAAATCGCGGCAACGAGATATCATCGATGATAGACCGATAACGTGAGACTGGCGATCGGCGAGGCGACGAGAATCCAGCGAGAATCTAGCAAGTGACGACATCATTTCTCTTTCTCCCACGCTAGTCTCGACATGAGATTAGGTCAGGGGCGTTGTCATCATTTCTGTGAATCACATATGTTAGAAGTGGATATTGTTGGCCCATGTAGTATTTTTGGCCCAAAAACATAAAACATATCTATGAGAATTGTCCAAAATATAAAGGGGGGTTTATTCGTTTAAGGATTTTAATGAATTTGGAAATCCAAGTAAAATCATGTGTTATTCAATCAATGATTTTAAAAAAGATTTCTAAATCATGTCTTATTGGTTCAATCATTTATAAATACTAGTTAAAATCACCATTTATTCAATATTAAAGATTTTGATAAGGATTTGATTTAACATAGGATTTGAATGGATTTGAAAATCTATTTTACTTATAAAAAGAGGATTTGAAATCCTTACTCCCACCACGTTATTTGGGGTGGATTTGAAAAAAAACCTGATAAAACAACATATGACACATTAAAACTAGGTTTGACATAGTACTATATAAAAACTTGACACACAAGCATACGACACATAAAAACTGTGAATAGACTTTAACATTAAGCACACATTTAACGATGCATAACTTGAGTAATTGAGTAGTCATGACTCACGAGCTCATGTTGTCTTTGTGGTGATAACTATTGATACAATGAATCGATTTCCTTTACAAATTAATTACAATGATTGCTGACATATATAACTTGAAAGAAAAAAAAATTTTGTTCGATTTATTTTCTTTTGATTCGTAATACGTTTAAACCCAATAAATAAAAACAAAATAAATTAACACTACCTGAAAATAAAAATAATTAATCCAACCTAACAAATAATAATTAATCCATCCTAACAAATAAAGAATTATTATTACATAACGTTACACTTAATCCAACCATAACATTTAGCAGTAGACATATTAATAAAGATTTCTTTTATCCCGAAGAAAACGAAAGTGCAGGAAAAGTTATTGAAGAGCTTAATGGCAATAGTGATCCTGAAGTTTTTATAATCCAAGACCAACAGAGAGAATATGTCAATCAGTGGAGCAAGTTATAACATCGAATATGTGGAGAGATTCGATTGAGATGTCAGATATGTGAAAAAATAATTTATATCTTTATATATATATATATATTATATTTTAAAATATTTGATTTTGACAAATCCATGATATCCCACTTTCAAATCCACTTTTTAATCCACTTTCAAATAAGTTTAATAGCATGATAGAAACGAACTAGGACATTGTGATGATTGATTGTGTTGTTTTATGTGATTGTTATTTTATTGCATGCATTATTTAGAAGAGAAAATATTTACAATAAACTAGAAGTTTACGAAAAACTTCATTGTTTACCATGACCGGTTAAGGCATTCTGGTTCAATAGTGATGCGAAAGATTTTGCTAATGATATTTGTGTGTTGATTGTTCACAAAGAAAGTTGTTAATATGACTTTCACTTACCCTCATTAATTAGGATAATATTAATTTTCTGGTACATATACAAAGAGATATTGTGGACTGACCACCCACCTTATATTCTTGTTATAGACTTTCAGCATGTATTTTGCGAGCGTATTTGGTTAATTGATAACGGAGGTGAAACCATGTAAGTAAATGACTACCAGTTGTCAATTCGCATAAGGCCAACGAGTAATAATGAGTTCTCCCCGTTACAATTGGTTTGGGACCAGATGGTTTCCATGTAAATATGCTATGCAATTCAAGTTGCTCCACCACAGTGTTATAAGATGGTATTTGAAAAGATCTTGGAAATATGTTAGATATGGGTCTGATGTGATCATGGATAGCACTAAGGACGTGGAACATGGACCAGAGGGGGATGAGCTTGTAGCTGAGGATGAGCTTGTAGCTGAGGATGCTTTAGCTGCACCAAGTGGACCATTGACTCGTGCTAGGACGAGGAAACTCAAGGAGAACGTCCATTCTCTACTTACACACTTAGAGGACCGAGCAGAAGAAAGATATGCTTATCAAACCTCCCTGGTTTTGATTCAAGCTATATGATTTTAACAAATGGGAAAAGTGTTGGATTATACTCTTTTTCCCGTGTCAAGTTTTGTCCCACTGGGTTTTCTTGACAAGGTTTTTAATGAGGTAATCTCAACACTTCCTACTTCCCCATTTGTTAAAATAGAAGCCCAAACTCAAATCCATAATGGATTTTCGTCCAAAATGAAGCACAAGTGATGTGGGCTTATGTTTAAGTTGTTATTTATGTCTTTATGTCTTTAAAAACGTGTTTAGGGTTTTTCTCTTTAAGGTTCCCTATATAAACCCTTGTAAACCTTCATTTTAAGTATCTAGCTTTTTATTCTCAAACTCTTCTAAGAACTAGATCAAAACAGGTAAATCAAAGGAGTTTCATTCCCTTTGTGTGACCTCTCGATCCATTGGTGAATCTAAGGAATTCTATTCTGCACGCTAGTGTGACCAACAACAATCCATTGTTTTCATCCAAAAACGTTCTACCTTCACTGTCCCACCTCTACTTGCTTCTAAAGTGACGATTTTGGAACAAGGTTCATATTAAGTGGTATCAGAGCCACTTTGGAAGCTAAGTACTCTTAGATCTTTCTCTTTTATGCATTTCTCATTCTGTTTTGTGTAGATCTAAGGTTTTTCTCATTTTATGAGTTTGTGACTGTTCATATTCTTGTGACACACGACTCTTGGTATTCTTGTGACACAGATCTGATGGTGTAGTTAAGTGTTTGTATCACTTAATCGTTCATATCAGTTGCATATTGCAATAGGATTCGTAGATCTGTGCTTGCTTGAAGAACTTGTAACTGCGTGTACTTTATTTGTTGCAGTTTCTATGGCAACTTCAGAAGAAAAGAAGAGAACAGCAACAACAGAAAACAACAAACTCCTCATTGAAGCAATAA
The DNA here is from genome assembly GCA_004349715.1 of Crucihimalaya himalaica. Taxonomy (NCBI): domain Eukaryota; kingdom Viridiplantae; phylum Streptophyta; class Magnoliopsida; order Brassicales; family Brassicaceae; genus Crucihimalaya; species Crucihimalaya himalaica. Next base: position 215,829 of record SMJT01000100.1, on the reverse strand, counting down.
CAGCAAAAATGCAAAAGATGATGGATGATAGATTTCTGCTTTAGAGGAAAACAACAAAACCAGACATGAAACTAGACATAATCAAAGAATGGATGCAGAATCCATGATGCTACATCAGATTCAAGTACTATGACGAGGAGAAGTGATACACTACAAAGTAACCAAAGAAGAAAATAGGCGTAATAGAACTCAAGATGAACCTTCTGCAACAAAATATCAAAAGGATTGAAGATCAATATACCTCCCTTTCATGGCAGAAACCGATCCTGATGCTTACTTAGAATGGGAAAAGAAGATTGAGTTGGTCTTCAACGTTCAGCAGTATAGCAGAACTAAACAGAGTGAAGATAGTGTTAACAGAATTCCATGGTATATGCCTTGAGCTGGTGTGGATCAGCTAGTCACGACCAGGATAAGAAACCAATGAGCTACCTGTTGAAAAGTTGGGCAGAAATGAAAAGTTTGAATGAGAAAATAGGTTGGTACCATAGTACTATAACAGAGAGCTTGCATCAGAAACTAAGGAAAACATACTCAGGGAACTCGAACTGTGGAGGAGTAATTACCAGAAATGGAAGTGTTGATGCTGCGAGCTAAACATAATAGAAGACCAAGAAGCTATAATGTCACGGTTTTCCTAGAGGTTTGAATCAGGAAATTCAGACAAATTTAAGGACTGAGCATTACATTGAGAGCTTGAAGAAATGTTACCATAAAGCTATTTTGTTTGAGCAACAGATTAAAAGATAAAGAGAGCTCCGACACGTTCTAGCTAGCAGTCACTAGTTCATCCTACGCACCGTCCAAGTTACCCTAAACTGAGAAGACAGAAACTCTTTTGCTAAAGAATCATCCACCCAAACGATATTCTTCAAACCTTTTGATACAAGTAAGGTTACTACTCCAAAACACCTATAGCTACAAGGGAAAGCAAAGAATGGGTTGTGAACCAGAGATGTTAGTTGCTTCAAATGTCATGGAAAAGAGCATTATGCAACGTGAATTGCTGTTTCTAACAGCTAGTGTTGTGTATGATCTTCTAGAGATGTGAGTTGTAATTTGTAGAATTAGCTGATGAGTACCCAGAACTTTCTAGTGAGGTAAAGGGAGCAAGAGATCTTACCAGTAAAAGGCGGATTTGTTTAGTGTGGCCCAGAAAGAATCTAACTCTACTGTGCAAAACAAGACTCAGAAGCAGGCAACAACGAGAGAATTCTGTTTTATACAAGATGTCATGTTTAAGGCGGTTACAGTCCATGTAGTTTGATCCATACGATGGGGAGTAGGCTGTACTAATTGTGGCTAGTGATACTATGGTCAGAAACTTGTTTTAACGACTACAAACGCAATTCCCAGTACCTTATCAGCTTCAAATGGGACTTAATGATATGGCGAAATCGATGTGTCAAGAAGCAGGTTTTAGGTACGCTATCATACTATTCGGCAAGTATGAAGCATGAGAATTCTTTGGTTGATGTCTTGCCTATGGGAAATAAAAGACCAGCCACATATTGGCTGAGGAC
>SMJT01000100.1:113972-212985 GCA_004349715.1 Crucihimalaya himalaica | reverse complement strand
AAAAAAAAATTTTGTTCGATTTATTTTCTTTTGATTCGTAATACGTTTAAACCCAATAAATAAAAACAAAATAAATTAACACTACCTGAAAATAAAAATAATTAATCCAACCTAACAAATAATAATTAATCCATCCTAACAAATAAAGAATTATTATTACATAACGTTACACTTAATCCAACCATAACATTTAGCAGTAGACATATTAATAAAGATTTCTTTTATCCCGAAGAAAACGAAAGTGCAGGAAAAGTTATTGAAGAGCTTAATGGCAATAGTGATCCTGAAGTTTTTATAATCCAAGACCAACAGAGAGAATATGTCAATCAGTGGAGCAAGTTATAACATCGAATATGTGGAGAGATTCGATTGAGATGTCAGATATGTGAAAAAATAATTTATATCTTTATATATATATATATATTATATTTTAAAATATTTGATTTTGACAAATCCATGATATCCCACTTTCAAATCCACTTTTTAATCCACTTTCAAATAAGTTTAATAGCATGATAGAAACGAACTAGGACATTGTGATGATTGATTGTGTTGTTTTATGTGATTGTTATTTTATTGCATGCATTATTTAGAAGAGAAAATATTTACAATAAACTAGAAGTTTACGAAAAACTTCATTGTTTACCATGACCGGTTAAGGCATTCTGGTTCAATAGTGATGCGAAAGATTTTGCTAATGATATTTGTGTGTTGATTGTTCACAAAGAAAGTTGTTAATATGACTTTCACTTACCCTCATTAATTAGGATAATATTAATTTTCTGGTACATATACAAAGAGATATTGTGGACTGACCACCCACCTTATATTCTTGTTATAGACTTTCAGCATGTATTTTGCGAGCGTATTTGGTTAATTGATAACGGAGGTGAAACCATGTAAGTAAATGACTACCAGTTGTCAATTCGCATAAGGCCAACGAGTAATAATGAGTTCTCCCCGTTACAATTGGTTTGGGACCAGATGGTTTCCATGTAAATATGCTATGCAATTCAAGTTGCTCCACCACAGTGTTATAAGATGGTATTTGAAAAGATCTTGGAAATATGTTAGATATGGGTCTGATGTGATCATGGATAGCACTAAGGACGTGGAACATGGACCAGAGGGGGATGAGCTTGTAGCTGAGGATGAGCTTGTAGCTGAGGATGCTTTAGCTGCACCAAGTGGACCATTGACTCGTGCTAGGACGAGGAAACTCAAGGAGAACGTCCATTCTCTACTTACACACTTAGAGGACCGAGCAGAAGAAAGATATGCTTATCAAACCTCCCTGGTTTTGATTCAAGCTATATGATTTTAACAAATGGGAAAAGTGTTGGATTATACTCTTTTTCCCGTGTCAAGTTTTGTCCCACTGGGTTTTCTTGACAAGGTTTTTAATGAGGTAATCTCAACACTTCCTACTTCCCCATTTGTTAAAATAGAAGCCCAAACTCAAATCCATAATGGGTTTTCGTCCAAAATGAAGCACAAGTGATGTGGGCTTATGTTTAAGTTGTTATTTATGTCTTTATGTCTTTAAAAACGTGTTTAAGGTTTTTCTCTTTAAGGTTCCCTATATAAACCCTTGTAAACCTTCATTTTAAGTATCTAGCTTTTTATTCTCAAACTCTTCTAAGAACTAGATCAAAACAGGTAAATCAAAGGAGTTTCATTCCCTTTGTGTGACCTCTCGATCCATTGGTGAATCTAAGGAATTCCGCAGCCTTAGTGTGACCACAGCAATCCATTGTTTTCATCCAAAAACGTTCTACCTTCACTGTCCCACCTCTACTTGCTTCTAAAGTGACGATTTTGGAACAAGGTTCATATTAGGGTCTCTCTTGATGATTGACTATCTTGAGCAATCAACAAAGAATTTATTCAATGCTTGAGATGTAGACTGTTGTTCCAGTAAGTTAGTCTTTCCAATATTAGGGGGAGAAAATGAACACCTGGTAAATAAATATATTGGAATTAATTATCGTGATCCTCGTACTAAAGAATGTGCACTAGAATTTTGAAAGATAATTCATTTGCAGAATTTTACAAATTAGATAGCATAAACATTCACTAACATTGTTGTGCTCCAATTAAAACTAATGTCTTTAAAGGATAATATCAACTGCTAGTAAGTCTCAAGATCACCTGAAGTGTGATATATAGACTTATTGGTTCCAAAAATTAGCATTCTCGAAAAAGAAAAGAAGCAGGAATTAATATGGCACGGAAGAAGTTAAAGAATATCTCTAGATGAGGAAACATGATAAATAAAGAGATCATGCCTGATATTGAAAAAAAATCTCAACAAGCTGAATCATGTCTAGGATAAAAGGAACCGACAGGAAATCGACGTTGTAAATATTTGCATGCAGTATTGCAGTTGATGATGATATGGATAAAATCAAAGATCAAAAACTGCGGTTGAATAAAATTACATATAGAAAGGTGCACAAAAAGTGATGATTGGCCAATCATAGAGAGAAATAATAAAAAATAGATAAAGTCTCTTGAAGAGCGGAAGATTTGGACTAGTAGTCCGTACACTTGAAGGTGTAAAACTAATTCGACATAAGTGGATCTTCATGTGAAAGAGAAATAAACGGTCGAATGCAAATCAAGTTTAATAGCAAAAAAATTCTCACAAAGACTTGGAGTTCACTATAAAGAGATATATTCTCATGTGGTGGATGCAAATTTTTAGATCCTTTATAATTTTAACAATGAGAGAAAGATTTTATTCAGTCTGCCCGAAAGGTCTTTAAATGTCAGAAACGGCCCTAAGGATTCTATTGCCAGAAGCAACATATTCTAGTTCTCGAGAACAATATTATATGTATGAAATAAAATCGATATCGTTATGGATTAAAACAATCAGGACGGATGTAAGATAATCGCCTTAGTTGGTACTTGTTAAAAGAAAGCTATAAGAATAAGTGCAGAGTATGTTTATGATTCAAATATTATTGGATCTTCTGTAGAGATTTCATATACATTATACTATTAGAAGAAATAGTTTGAGATGAAAATATTCTTTTGAAAGATGCAAAATCAGATTGTGCACGGATCTGAATTGGCCAAGTTTGTGTAAATCAGATATTTTATGAAATTTCTTAGGAATTAAACATCTAACGAAAGAAATGTTATTTAAAATATTCATGTAGAATTTTACATAGAAATTTTTCATATATGTTTGGTAAGAAGAAAAGCTAAAATAATAAGTTATATAAGAAGAGCATGAATAACTCTTACGTATAAGATAAATGTTTAGAAGATTGTATGTAAGAAATTTTAGACTTGAAGACTAAATAAAGTAAAGAAATAATCTTCTATGTGAAATGAGATGTATAGACTAGAAGTTTAATGACTCGAGATAAGAGTTTGTTAATTAATTATAATTCCCAAAAAATGATATATTTATCTGAATGCATATCTTGAAGATGATGCTTTTAGGAGGAGAAATATGATTATGTGTGTGATTCTACTCTTTTTCCTTTATCATGGTTTTTATCCCATTAGGTTTTTCCATTAAAGGTTTTTAATGAGACAACAAAAAACACGCGAATGATATATACTTAAAGGGACATGTTGTAGTTCCAATGATGAAAGACTATCACTGTTCAAAGTCTTTATAACACATTGATGAGATCATGAGAAACAAAGAGAATGATCAAAGATGAGTCAATTGCGAGATACATGACCTATAGAGGAATGACGATGTACGTGTTCTACAAATTCATTAAAGAGAAGATTTGACGAACCATTATACCAAGGTGTTTCCAACAACTACCTTCAAGACGTTAGTTCACCATATTGGATCACCACATCTTGAAGATTTCAAGTAATGTACACATGAGAGAGAGTATATGCGCATTGCACTCTTTTTCCCTTAACCATAGTTTTTTCCACATGGTTTTTTCTGGTAAGATTTTTAAGGGTTGACCGTCTCAAACCTCCTCTACTCAGTAAACTCTATCTATTCCTCCCCACACTATCAAGTTTATGAGAAAATAGAAACTCTATCTATTCCTCCCCACACTATCAAGTTTATGAGAAAATCCCCTATTCTAACAAAACTTTGTATAAAACCACCCAATTTATATTGCTCTATCTAAATGCCAAAAAAATAAACTGACGCTTCTTCCCCTTCTTCTTCTCCACGCTTCTTCTTCACGCTTCCTTCTTCTTACTCTTCTTCTTCTACGACTCTTCTTCATCAGATCATAATCAAATAATTTCAATTCATGTGGAGTAAATCTCTTTATCTCTCCTTAGACTCTTCTCCGACTCTTCTTCACGTTTTCTATAGATCTCAATTTTATTTTCTATTATTGATTTCTGGATTTATCGATTTCATCAAATTTTTTCTTTGAATTTTGAGTTTTGCAGAGGCTTAATTTCTATAATTTGTGTAAAGATAGAGAATATCACGATGGATGATGTGGAACGTGATGAAAATCAGAACAAAATAGAGAATGGAGATGAAGTGGAACATGAGGAAGATAACAATAATGAAGAAGTCATGATCTAGTGGAACGTTTTGAGTATGAAATTGAAGAATCAATAGCTGAATTTTTTGATGAGAGATCGATTGAGCACATACAACTCCTGAGAGTTCAGATGAAGAGGAAGATGAGTTGGTTTTTATAGATAGAAGAATGAGAAGGAAAATAGATGATAAGCTAGCTGTGGGAACTGCTTTCTATACAAGTTATGAGTTCAAGGAAGCTTTGTTGGAGTATGCTTTGAGCAAAGCAAGAAACATTAAACAAGATAGGTGGGATAAGACAAAGCTTTCCTATAGATGTGGCATTGGAAAGAAATGTAAATGGAGAGTTTATTGCTCGTATGATAATTCAAGCCAGAAGTGGTTAATATAGACTAAGTATGGATATCACAGTTACACTCCGAATGGAAAATGCAAGCTTCTAAAAAGTCCAATAACTGCATAGCTTTTCTTAGACAAATTGAGGCAAGATGCTAATTTAATGCCTGGAGAAATTCAAAATATTATCAAGGAGAAGTGGAAAATAGTTTGTACAAGAAATCAATGGTAAAGAAGAAGAATTTTAGCTTTGAAATGGCTAGAGAGGGAGTATGTTGATCAGTTTGCTCATCTCCACGGGTATGCACAAGAGATACATACTTCAAACCTGGGATCAATAGCCATAGTTGAGACAACCCCTAACGCATCCGGTGAAGATGAGTTTACGAGGTTTTATGTTTGTTTTGCAACCCTTAAAAACACTTGGAGAGCGTCTTGTCGTCCAGTTATTTTGATGGCACATTCTTAAAAGTTGTTGTTAAAGAAGTATTGCTTACTGCGGTTGGACACGACGCAAACAACCAAATATATCGTATTTGCTTAGGCCGTGGTACAAGCTGAGAATACATATAATTGGTTATGGTTCATTAAGCTAATCAAGATTAACTTAGCTCTTGAGGATGGCAATGGATTTGTTATGATTTCTGACAGATCACAGGTAATTATTTTATTTCTTCAATTTTATTGCTTATGTAACCAATTGATTTAACATGGACTCAATAACGTGTTTTGTTTTTGGTCTCTCTTAGTTTTATTGCTTATATAACCAAATTACTCTTGTTATTGCAGGGACTCATTAGTGCCATCAAAGAGGAATTACCAAATGCTAAACACAGAATGTGTGTTATACATATTATGGAGCTTAGCTTGGAGCTTTACTCCGACTGAATAAGAAGAGAATCTACAAAAATTGAAAGGATATAATAGGGCTTTATATGAAGCTGTGATGCAAGAGCAACCCAAGACTTGGAGATTGGCATTTTATAAATTTGAAAGCTTATGTGAAGACATTGATAACAATTCAACAGAGTCATATAACTACACTATCACCAAAGCAAGAGCTAAGGCAATGGTGCCAATGTTGGAGACAATTCAAAGGCAAGCTTTGGTGCAAATCACCAAATCACAAACAGGCATGAAAAATCTATTAGGCATGAGGGAATGTGTTAAAAATATGTTGTCAAGATGCTAGCATTGTAGAGGAAGGATGCTGAGAAATGTAAAACATATCCTTTGAGCCATGGAGTGTATGAAGTTTATCTATATGGGAACTCTTACAACGTCAACACAAGAAGTAATACATGTAATTGTGGAAAGTAGCAACACACTGATATTCTATGTGAACATGCATACAAACGGAGCAATGATAGATGTAGGGCTGAATGTCGAAGACTATGTATGTGAGTGGTTCTTGACATCCAAGTGGTAGCAAAATTACAACATGAACCTTAAGACAGATAGAGGACTACGATTTTGGATGAAGTTTGGTATTCGATTGATAGTCGCTCCTCCAGAACCTCTATTACCAGGAAGAAAGAAAAAGAAGAAGTTCTCAAGAATAAAAGATAAATTCGAGTCACCAAAGAAAAACGAGAAGCAAGTAGAAAAACTATCAAGGACTGGTCGAGTTATTCATTGTATAAAATATGGTGAAGAAGTCCCCATTGCAGCTGGTTGTAAGTTGCATCCAAAGAAAAAGATGAAGAAGACACAAGAAACATATGAGGTATGATTCGTTTACTTAGAATTTATGTCAATTTTGAGGTTTTGTCTAGCTTTTGAGGTTTATGCTTTGCATTTCAGACATGTTTTTGTGTTTTGTTGAATTTTAGACAGTTAGTATCAGTTTCGTATTTATTAGATTGTGTTTCAGTTCCTGTTTTACTTCCTAGCACAACTTATTTAATCAAAACTTTACATTCAAACTTGCATCTAAAAACAATATAAGATTTCGAAGAGAGTTAAAGAGAGAGCAAAATTGCAGGTTTTAAATACATTTTAAAACTGCAGGATAAATCTTGTAAAAAATTGCAAGCTTTTTAGGCTTGTTAAAATTGTAGGTTTCAATTACATCTTAAAAATTGGAAGTTTTTAAAGCTCATAGAGTTGCAGGTTTTAACGTGAAGTGAAGACCGACGAACTCGTCCATACTTTAAAGAAACCGTAAGCTTGGTGGTTACTTGGTCACAACAAAACGTCACAAGAACTTTTGGCTCTTAGCTTGAGTTTATTTAGTTATAGCCAATATATATGATTTTAGTTTAGTGTGCTGTTCTTGTTTGATAAAATAGCCCTTTTTGCTTTATTGAACCATATATAGCTCTGACAAGGAAGCAAGTTACATCACCGGATGCAATTGTTTGTGTAGTTTAGCAACAAGTTTTAGAGTTGATTTGTCTATTAGGACTAGGCGTTGGAAAGTGTACAGGAATTGAGTTTCCAGCATCTATTGCTCTAGTGTGCTTTTATTCCAAGGACAACAAATGTTGTGGCTGACTCCTAAGCAGAAGCATCTTTTGTTTCAGATTTTCTCCTTTAAATGAATGAAAATTGGGTTAAACAAAATAATATAACTTTGATAATTATCAAATGTCCAGTAGAGAGTCTATTCTAATTCAATTGCACTTCTTAAGCGAGTTCAAGACTTCTTTATTTGCCAATTTCTTGACCATTTTCTTATCAGAGGCCTTTGCTGTATGAAAAATATAAAAAACTCATTTCCTTAGCTTTCACCTCAACCGTGAAATAAGCTTCTCCATTTTTAGAACCTTTAGCTTTATTCAGCTTGACCTGTGCTTTCTGGCATAGTTCTGTCAACGCTCTCACAGGATGCAAAGACATCGAGACAAAAATAAGTGTAGACGTTAAGGGACTTAAAACTTGTTAAAACCCAAAATCACGACACAAACACAAGCTTATACTATTCTCATTCTTGAAAAATCCAGAATCTTCGACGACGAAACTAGGAGCTTAGACGAGAATCTGCCTCTCACGTTTCTGATTTTTTTTTTCCGTTTTTTTTTCCTCCATGAAACAAAATGTCGGATATTTTTATATTAAAGATACGAGCCGTTTCCGATTGGGTAGGTAATCACTATCAGTAAAATGCGATTTTTATTAAGTTAATCTTGTTTAGAAGAGTTCGATTAGAGTAGTTGAATTAGACAGAGCAAAATAGTTTAGGTGGTTTAAAGCAGATATTGGATAGTTTAGGAGGGTAAATCAAGAACTATAAAGTTTAGGAGAAATAGATAAAAGTTTTTTGAGGAGAGGAGAGGTTTAGGCAGCCAGAGACATTTTACATGTGCATTTGAGACTATATTTTGATATTGGTCATCCAAAGGGAGTATTATAAATAATGTTATTATTATGAAAATGTTTTTTATAGACCCATTAGTATATTATAGAAGATTTGAAATCTAACATAACCCCTAATATTTATAAATATGTTATATCTTGTATAATAAATCAATAACAAAAAAAGCAATTCTCTAATATTTTTTGTTCATAATAATTTTCGTTATATTGTTATTTCTTACCTGTTTATTAATACATTAACGAATTAATAATGGACAAATAAAATTATTTTAAATTAAAAAGTTACTACTTTTGTAGAAGACATCGATTTTGAATTATTAATTTAAATAAATCATATAGAAACTAGTAAAATTATTTAAATAATCATTATCTCGTGCATAACACAAATGGCCACCTAGTATTAAAGAAAATGAAATGTTATGAGAAAGAGATATAACCCTTAAAAATATGACCACAACTTCTCTAATAATTTTTTACTCTTCATATTAACGTATCTAACTTAGGATTTCTCATAACCCGAAAATTCTTAGCGGAAACCACCGAAAGTAAATGGGGATAGACATAACAACAAATTATCTTAATAATGTAGAAACTTTGACAATGGATATTAGTTACGATTTACAAAAGCAACATTTTATTTTTAAAGTAAGGTAATCTATTGTATATTCCTTCCACAACTTATGAGCTATCACAGTAGCCAGCTTTGTAAACAACAATTAAGACCTATTCAAAATCACGAATAAACTTACATTAACAAAAAATGCAAATTCATTATCACAAAGTAGGACAGTTTAGAATACTGAAAAAAATATATGTGACCTTAGTGGTTGAAATCTGAGTATCATCTGCCTTCTTAATCCATTCTTGTTAGATATTAATGCCAGTTTTATTCTTTCCTGAAATTTTAGAGTGGAACTAAAGAACTCAAACCTAAGGAACCATAAGAAGGATCCACTATATGAAAATAGATATTTATTATACAAAGGATCGGGCTGAGAAGGTCCTCTTTAATTGTCTTCTTTGATTAGAACATGAACATTTGTCTCATGACCAGTTTGTCTCATGACGAACAGATAAACATAAAGTAACATTAGTAATCCATAACACATGAACATTTCGAGCCTATGTATTTATCATTAGAAATATGATGAATAAACTCACATTATTTTCTTGTCTTATCTCAGAATCACAACGACCCAATAAAAAAATTTGCAGACATAAAAAATCTGCAGGGATAATGCATTTCGCTTTATGAACTTTGGAACAGTCTTACATCCAACGCTACAGCCCATAACAAGGAAAAGAAGATGCAGTCCCAACAAAATTTACTAACAAACTATGACGAATAAAACAACTTGGCAAGTGAAATAGGAGGTCCCATCGTAACCACCTTTGGAGTCGGAGCCTTTCTTTTCGAAGCCGGAAACACATCTGATTGAGGGACAATGGAGGATTTGCTAGAGCCATGTTGTTTCGAGGATCCGGTTTTTGAAGTCGCCCTTTTGTTTGGGGATCTGCCCTTTATGTTCAATATCTTCTTAGAAGCAGCATTTAAACGGATTCCAGGGCTTTTCACAAGGACCCAATATTATCTCCTGATAAAGTGAAGTGCATTATCCCCAGGCCATCTCCAATTTGGAAGACCCAAGTCTCGGGCCACCTTTGGAAGCTCAACCTAGGCGACTCCTCCTCACACCGGTGTCTCCTCCCGCTATCTTCTGGTGATATCATACTACACCCGGCTCCAATACAAGGCTCCTCTGCTTAAGGCTGTGTGGGGACAGGGTCCTATTGAAGATGCAAGATGAGATACTTTCTGATATATTTAAAAGTAGTTAAGAAGTAAGTCAGAAGAACAAAGATCGATGTGAAGACTTGAATAATCGTCTAGAAGGTTGGAAAAACATCTAGAAGACTTGGAGAAACATGTAGGAAACTTGGAAGAACGTCTACAAGTTTGAAGATAATTGGGAGTTATTTTTTGAAAAGAAAAGGAAATATAGTGGATAATTCCTTATCCTTAAAGAAAAAAAGAAAATTATCAATTCTTATTAGGTTTAGGAATTGTAAAGTGGCTTGTTGCATAGCCACGACCTATTTAGTATAAATAGGATGCTAAGGCTTTAAAGAAGTTTAGCACAAATAAGAGAAAGCATTCTTAGCATTAAGTTTTGTAGTTTCGAAAAAAAGGCTAGCAAACTTAAGAGGGCTAAGTGGTTTTGTGTCTTGCGAGGTTCTGAATCAAGGTTGTTGATTTGAGAACATTCGAGAGAAATAGAAAATAGTGTGAGGAAAAACCTTGTAAAACATATTTTATATTAATCAAATTCGTTGGAGAAAAACACTCGTGCTACTTCGTGATATAGTTTCTATATCAGATAGCTCTTTCACATTCAATTGGTATTAGAGCAGTCACTTGTGAGAATTGCATACAGGTGAGATCCTGTGGAGAAGATGGAGAGCTATCATGAACTCGTCAACAACACGTAAGTGATACTAGATGATGGAAACTATGGATTTTGGAAATCACGAATGAAGTCTGTAATAAGGGGCATTGATATGTTTGCTTGGAAAGCTATCTTAGAGAAGTGGGCGGAACCTAAGATCATGGACGAAGCTAGTGCAGAGATAGCAAAACCTAAAAATGATTGGACCAATGATGAATTGAAAAAATCAAAATACAATGCCAGAGCTCTCACGGCTATTCATTGTAGCGTTGGAAGAAAGCAATTTGAATTGATTCAAGGATGTGAAGTAGCAAAAGAAGCACTGGATATTCTGCAAACTCACTTTGAAGGTACCTCCAAAGTTCAAAACTCTAGAAAAGACATGCTGGCTTCAAAATTTGAGAATTTAAGAATGGAAGAATATGAATCAATCTATGAGTTTAGCTCAAGAATCAGTTCTCTAGCCCCGGAAGCATTAACACTTGGAGAGAAGTACAAAGATAAAAAACTTGTGAAGAAATTTCTCAGATGCCTACCATCAAGATTCATGGCCTATAAAACTGCTTTAGGTGTGTCTAATAAAATGGAAGAGCTCAGTTTTGGAGAGGTGGTGGGTATGCTTCAAGCTCATGAGATGGAATTAGGAGGAACAAAGATAGGCAAAGGATTGGCATTAACATCTCTTGAGAATAAAGCTCATCCAGAGGAAGAAGATCCTGTAAGTTTTTTAGTCCGAAGATTCGATCGAGCATTAAGGAAGGTAGAGCAAGGACAAGGACAAACACGTTTCAGCTCAGAGGAAGGAAAATCATTTAACAAAGCAAATATGCAGTGTCATGAATGCAAAGGCTATGGGCACTTTATTTCTAAATGTTCGACGATCAAGAGACGAGAAATTAAGTGCACATGACGCAAAGGTTTGGGACATACTCAAGATGACTGTGTTGGTGATCAGAAAAATAGAAAAGAAAAAATGCAGGATATTAAAGATGAATCAGAAGAAGATAGTGAAGATGAAGAAGAAGTAAACAACTTTGTTGCCTTTTTAGGAATCACCGAGCTTATTGATGAAAAAGAAGTTTCAGACTCTGACTTTGAGGTAGAAGAGGAAGTCGATCTTGATAAAAGCTACAAAGAGGTCCGAGAAGCACTCATCATAATTGGGAAAGAGAATCGGGATTTGATCAAAGAGAAACTGGTTGTGGCGACTAAATCGGATGAACTGGAATGAAAATTACAAGCTGAAAAAATGGTTTCTGCAAAGTTGCAAGCTGAACTTAATCAACAATATAGAAAGATCCATATGTTTGTCGAAACCAAACAACTTCATAAGATTCTGAGCTATGGGAGAACAGAGAAGACAAACAAAGGCTTAGGATATACTGGACATGGAGGAGCTAGTTCAGGACAAATCAAGTTTGTGTTAGGAGGAACTGCATCAGAACATGCAACTGCATTAGAACCTGTAATTGAATCGGAACCTGCAACTGCATCAGAACCTGCAATTGCATCAAAACCTGCAACTACATCGAAACCTGCAACTACATCAGAACTTGCAACTACATCAAAACCTACAACTGCAACAGAACCTGCAACCATAGCATAATGTGCAACGAAACCTGCAACAGCAGCAGCTGCAACAGAAAGTAATAGCAAGGCAGAAAGTGTTGATGATGAAGAATTTGCTATGAACTACAAGAAGTTGTTTGAACATTGGCTTAAACTAGTTGAAGAGAATTCATTGTTGACAAAGGAGAAACTCATGATGGAGGCTAAGGCAGTTGAAGCACAAAAGTATGCAATAGAGAAAGAGGAAGAAGCATCACAAGTTAAAGTTGAACTTGAAGAAACTCAAAAGAATTTGAGGATACTTAATAATGGAACAAAGCAGTTAGATCATATTCTGAATATTGGCAAAACTGATAGATATGGCTTTGGATTTAAAGGGAATCTTTCAAAACCATATCCAAAATTTGTTTCTAGTGGGAAAATCACGTCAGCATCAGGAACTGTGTCAAAAACTTCAACTGTGACAGAAAATATGTCAGAGATTGCAACTGTGAAAGAAAAATCAAAATTGCAGAGTGAATCTGAAAGAATCTTTCAACCCATTTGCCATCATTGTGGAGTTGTTGGGAATATTAGGCCAAAGTGTTTCATATTGTTAAGGGAGAGAAATCGAATGGAGAAGGCTTATGATGTCAGATTTTTTGTGCCATATGTTATCATTGTGGAGTTCAAAGACATATTAAGCATAACTGTTTCAAATTCTTTCAAGAATCAAGTCATGAAGGTATAAGGCTCAGAAAGGTTTGAGTTAGGAAAGATGATCTCTATGGAGATGGTACACTAGGCTATCAACCTCGGTTTGCAAAGCAGGAATAATTTTCTAATTAGTTTTGACTATGTTGTGATTCAGGCATGAGAATGTCCTTAGTGATGTTTTTAACTTTGAGTTCTCAAGATGGGGGAGAAAATAGGAACATTTACATTTTAGAGGAGCTATGACTTTGGGGGAGTGTTATTTTTCACTTTAATTTCTTTTTGGATTAATGAATTCTGGGGGAGTTTCGAATTCTGGGGGAGTTTGGTTTGATGCTGAAGTTTTTTAAGTATGGCAGATGCTTGAGAGACTCAACAATAAAAAGGGGGAGATTGAAGATGCAAGATGAGCTACTTTCTGATATACTTAAAATTAGTACAAGAAGTAAGTCAGAAGAACAAAAATCGATGTGAAGACTTGAAAAATCGTCTAGAAGGTTGGAGAAACATCTACAAGACTTGGAGAAACATGTAGAAAACTTGGAAGAACGTCTAGAAGCTTGAAGATCATTGGGGGTTATCTTTTGAGAAAAAGGAAATATAGTGGATAATTTCCTTATCCTAAAAGGAAAAAGGAAATTATCAATTCCTATTAGGTTTAGGAATTGTAAAGTGGCTTGTTGCATAAACACAACCTATTTAGTATGGATAGGGTGCTAAGGGTTTAGCGAAGTTTAGCACAAATAAGAGAAAACATTCTTAACATTAAGTTTTGTAGTTTCGGAAAAGAAAGCTAGCAAACTTAAGAGGGCTAAGTGGTTTTGTGTCTTGAGCGTTTCTAAATCACGGTTGTTGATTTGAGAACATTCGAAAGAGAGAATAGAAAATAGTGTGAGAAAACCTTGTAAAACATATTTTCTATTAATCAAATTCGTTTGAGAAAAACACTCGTGTTACTTCGTGATACAGTTTCTGTATCAGATAGCTCTTGCACTTTCACCTATGCCTTCCCGTTCACTATGTTTACAGACCACCCGTCTAGTTCCGGCGTCTCCTCTTATGATCCAAGGATAAAATATCCTCCTTCATGTGAAGCATTGTTTTGTTCGACCGCGAGAGTCTTCTCTCGCCCTACTAGCGACCCCCTTTTCGGGGATTGAGTGTTTAGGTACTTATGGCGCAAATATTGACGTTAAAACCTACCGAGAACTTAAAAATTCGTGTGTGGCAATCTACTACTGTGGCGGCCCCATCCCCCTCTAGGATCCTTTGTGATCTAGTCCTATCCTTTAGAAACTGCTTTATTTTACCTTGTTGTTTTATTTGGGTAGTCTTAAACCCGTTGTTATCTCTAGCTTTGCTTGTACTTTGGTTTCCATCGGACACTTACTAGTGACGAGTCTTTCGTTTCGGCAACCTTAATTAATGAGAATTTTAGTTGACTAAAAAAAAAAGAATGTATTATGTGTTTTACTAAAATTCAAGAAAAATATAAAATGAAATTTTAGTTATGAATATAAAAGATTGTTGGGGACTAGAATCAAACGATCGTTGTTGTCATAAGATCGATCGTTAGTTAAATATCGAAATAAAAAAAGGGTTCCCAAAACTCATAATTGTGAGTTTAAGTATGTTTAGGTGAAATGAAAATTTCAAATGTTCAATTTTAGGACCTTACTGGTTTAAACATCAGTGGATGTAAATGCAGTTACTGAAGTTTGCAGAAGCAAACAGTTACGATTTTTAAGCGTTATTAAGTATTTTGAACGATTGCTTAACGTTTGAAAATATGTGCGTTTGCCTTAGTTTTATGACTCGTTGACCAACGGGTGCGACATCAATTAAATAAAAGATTACTAGAATAAATATAACATATTACTACAAAAAAGTATAAAACACCAAAAACTAAAATATAAAAAATTGAACATAATTAATAATTAAAACTATAAATAATGTACTAAATAATTATTCAAAAACAAATAAATTTAATAGTGAAATGCTTATTATTTTATGCATTTGGTTCTAGGGGCGGACCACGTGGGTTAAAAGAGGCACATCTGGCCTGATAAATTTTCAAATTTTAAGGCAAATTTAAAAAAAAAATCAATTATGCCCCTTATTTTTTGCAAATTTGCTCATCCAATTCTGTTAACAATTTTAATGTTGCCCCTAATAAAATTAATCTCTGGATCCGCCCCTGTTTGGTTCAGTACCAAAAATTGCATTAAGTAATATGACAAACTGCAAAAAAAAGTACTGGATTTTCATTAGTTTGGAAAGGGTAAGCCATAATTTTAACGTAGGAAAACAAAATTGAGAAAATGAGGTTATAGAACATTGATTAAGGTTTGAGAACTGAGAAAATTGATTAGAGTTTGAGACTGAGAACGTGATACAAAAATATATATAAAAATATAAATTTAATTTTTTTAATTTTAATTTTAATATATATTCGGGCTATTTAAAAAAATTTAATCGTTTATGTCCGCAATCGTATGCAACCGCAAACGCTTGCGAAAAGAAACTTTTGAAATTCAGCGATTTGAAGCGGTTTAGAATAGTATAAAGCGGTATCCATAATTGTTGTCAGTCATTCGCAGCCACTACGATCCAAAAACGTAATGTTTGCATATATGGTAACGAGAAAACCAATTAACACCTTAGTATAAAACTCATAAACAAGTAACTATGCCGCAAAATTTATTTCTTAAACTCGCCATAATTTTGTGTCTTTTTATTATGTTTTTCTTTTGTCATGTGGTAATTATTTTGTGTCAACCTGAACATTCCCAAATCTTAGGGTTTTTTTCTAAGAGATTTACTTTCCGCTAGACGAACTAATTCAAAGCAATTTCCCACAACACACATAATATTGTAATAAAACAACAAAACAAACTAAAAATTTAAGAAAAATATATTTTGAAGAAGTTCCATACATCGTTTGAGACAGTCTATTTCTTTACAAAAACTTTGTATGTAAACATTTTTCACCCATTTTGTTAGAGTATTAATATGTATGAATTATGATTAAGAAAATTTTGATTTTTTGCTCATTATATATATATTTTTTTCTTTTTCAGGCAGTGCTATTTTGGTCTTCAAAATTGATACTTTTATTTCTTGTTCCAACAAATTTGAGCTACTTAGATTAATTACGAGTCTAAATACATAAGATTTCAAGCGTCCAACGAACTAAAGGCCGCGTCATTATTTTCTCACAAGCAAAAGGAAAAACTAGACCACGTTGATGAACCACCACTAGAAAAATCTTGAAGCCTCCCCTTTTATATCAAGACGGTCAAACCAAATTCATTTTAAACCATTTAAACACAATCTTACAAGTTTCCCTTCGATCTCCAACAAACAACACTTTTTTTTATCATTATATAAATCTCAAACAATAACACCAAAATTTCTCAAACTCGAGAAATATGGCTACAAGAGCTTCTACGTCAGGCAGAGTCTCTCTAGCTTTCACTATCCTCGTCTTCTTCTTCCTCTTAAGTCTCACTGCTTCAGTGAAAGCTGCTGGTCGTGGAGTTAACAATGATAACAAAGGCGGCGGATTAGGAGCTTCGTTTATATTTGGAGATTCTCTAGTCGATGCTGGAAATAATAATTATCTACCGACGTTGTCTAGGGCCAATATGAAGCCTAATGGTATCGATTTCAAAGCCTCCGGAGGAAATCCTACCGGTCGGTTCACCAATGGCCGGACCATCGGTGACATCGTTGGTACGTACAAATGGAAAAACATTTCATCAATATTATATCCATCTATATATTATAACCCATATATAGTAAATGATATGTGGTATACATTATTCGTCTACATTAATATGTTCAACTAACACACCTACACATTTATTTTCACTTTTTTTTTTTTTTGTAAATCACACTATTAACATCAAATAACCGTATACAAAAGTTTTAGCAACATGACTTTTATTTTATCTATAATATGAACGGTTCTAAAACGTTCAAACGATTATTCAGGGGAGGAACTCGGGTCGGCTAACTACGCTATTCCATTCCTAGCACCAAACGCAACGGGCAAAGCTTTATTAGCCGGTGTGAATTATGCATCTGGAGGAGGAGGAATCATGAATGGCACTGGAAGAATCTTTGTACGTACCAAACTAATTTTAATCATTTGGATTTGAAAATATTTTATAGTTCTGAAATTAACGGAATTGTAAATATTTGGTAGGTGAATAGGTTAGGTATGGATGTACAAGTTGATTTCTTCAACACTACACGGAAACAATTCAATGATCTACTTGGAAAAGAGAAAGCAAAAGAGTATATAAGCAAGAAATCGATATTCTCAATCACCATAGGTGCAAACGATTTCCTCAACAATTATCTATTCCCACTTCTCTCCGTCGGAACACGCTTCACGCAAACTCCCGATGATTTCATCGGCGATATGCTCGAACATCTACGCGACCAACTAACCGTAAGCAAAGAAAATATTGATCTCACCCATCATATCGGACTAAATTTAGAGTTGTTTGTTTTGTTATCATATGCTTACAATCTAATATATTTTGTATGGTTGAAATACAGAGGCTATATCAATTGGATGCGAGGAAGTTTGTGATCGGGAACGTTGGACCGATTGGATGCATACCGTACCAGAAAACGATCAATCAATTAAACGAAGACGAGTGTGTGGATTTGGCTAATAAGTTAGCAAATCAATACAATGTTCGATTAAAGAGTTTATTAGATGAACTAAACAAGAAACTTCCCGGAGCAATGTTTGTCCATGCCAATGTCTATGATCTCGTAATGGAACTCATTACTAACTACAAAAAATACGGTAATATAATTATTTTGTTCTTCTACAATTTGCACACGGACGCTACAAACTTTATATAGGCTTGAATTAATCCATAGTGTGACAATATGACTTAGAGATTTTTCGATTCATAAAATTTGTAGGGTTCAAAACCGCGACAAAGGCTTGTTGCGGTAATGGAGGACAATACGCGGGTATAATTCCGTGCGGACCGACTTCGAGTTTGTGCGAAGAGAGGGATAAATATGTGTTTTGGGATCCTTATCATCCGAGTGAAGCAGCAAATGTCATCATCGCGAAGCAATTGTTATATGGTGATATTAAAGTTATATCTCCAGTAAATCTCAGTAAACTTAGAGATATGTGATTTGATTGTTTGTTGAACTAAATGTCCCTTTGGAACATTTATATACATATTTCTTACATTTACGTTTTTTATACGCCAAGTTTAAGATCACTCTTTGTATGTATGTGTTGTCGTGTTTTATTTAGTGAGAATGCTTTTGTACTTTGTCAAGATGTGATAAAACTTAAAATATGTACATACGTTGTTTTGCAAATTAGATTGGCAAGAAACCGGATCAATTAAAAACCGGTTTCCGGTCGGTCCAAACCGGGTTTCTAAACATTGGCTCTTTCTCTCTTTCGTTAATGGTTTCCTCCTCAACTCGCCGGCGACAGAAACCCAGAATTGTTGGTTCTTTCGAAGCAAAGGTATCAAATTTGATGTCGTTTCAGCCGCAGAGCATCCCCTTCTTCTTCTAAAATCGCATCAGCCGCAAGAAAGAGCGGCAAAACGTCGTTTCACTACAGTAACAGTAGCAATTCTCAAAAGCAACTGCTTTAGATTGAGTATGTTTACTTTGTTTTGTCTTGTTAGCCTAGATTCTTAGTTCTATTGCTTCAGGTAGCTTGAAATTGTCATAAGGGTAGAGGCAAATTGATGAAAAGTTTTGTCTTTTTTGACTCTTAAGGGAGAAATCATAAAAATACTCTGTTAGATCATTGCAGTTGGTTTATAGATTGAATATGTTTAGTTTAGTTTTATTAGTCTTAGATTCTTGGTTTAATTGCTTCAGTGATTGAAGTTGTTATGGTAGAAAATTTGATGAAAAGTTGTCTTTGCGTTTTCACCAGCTGCAACCTCCAGCTGCGTTTTCACCTTGTACCAGGTCCATGCGCCCGTGGCACACGCCATGGACGAGCACAAACCACTTCTGGTTCTTCTTCTGGTTCAACACTTGTATATATATATATACGGTATGTTTACCACATATACTCTTGTACATTGACTGTTTAGTTTTTGGTCGTTCTCTTAGATCCAGAGAATGCTAAACCAACACTACATTGACTGTTAGATTTCTTATTTCAACTATAGTAAGCAATTAAGTCAGAACGTTTAGAAAGATCCATTCTAGAACACATTTAATTGTATCAATTCCAGTTACATTTGTTATTGGTGGACCTGAAGACTCCACATGAGGTAATTTGTTGGCGTGTTAGATTTCGTGGTGATTGTTTCAGTGACCGTCACAGGTGAGAAGTGGCCATAGTATCGGCAGGAATAAGTTTTTGAAAAGAGAGATTGTAAAATTTTAGTTGATGGAGTTAGTTAGTTGGTAGGTCGACCTCTGGATTGGATATGACCTTAGAGCACAGTATTATCTCTTAGAGCATAATCTTTGGTTGAAAACTGCTTATATTTATGGACCTGAAAATTAGAACTCTTATTTATATAAACAACACCAGTGAGGATCCTAGATTTATTTAGGCATATTTTCCTGCTATCTTCAAAAGAGATGATGATATAGTTCTTGAGGCTTTGATAACATGGACATAATCTGCATCTTTGATCTCCCATCACTTCTTTAACCTCAATGTTTTTGTTCGTGATCCTTATATGTTGAAAATCCCCAGGAACACCTTAAACAAATGTGACCAATCTCTACCCTTTCTCCTTGAAGCTTCAACTTGTACTAATTTCACGCACCCTAGCAGAATCCACGAACGAGCACAGACCGTTCCTGGTTATTTTCCTTCACTTTTAGCCTCTTTTCCATCTATTCTTTTGGCTATAGTTTCCCTGGTAATATAAGATCTAGAGAATGGTTCACTAATATTTTATTGACTATTAGTTTTCACTCATTAGAAACTTCTAGCTATGACTTGAAGAATTCATTTTTTGTTTGTTTGTAAACCTCACCCGTGAAATCTTCTTAAAAGAACTCATATTCGTACTACTAACATTCTCCCCTTTGTTTTACTTTGGATAGAAGCTGAAGCCCATAATAATATACTAATATATGCAGGTTTATGGGCATATGATCTACATCTTTTCGATAATTCGATGCTGGATATCTTCAGGTAGTGTGTTATTCTCTTCATACATTCTTATTCATAAAACCATTCTTACAAATTATATTATTTTCTTATTTCTTAGAAATATAGAATGTAGTCACCCATATCACTCACATCTCGCTTATTATTGTGGTGCAAGTTGAATTTTGTAACTGTGATGCAGTGAAGAACTCAGATTTACTTAACATATTTATCCGCAATCTCCAAAAGAAGAGCACAAAGTTCTTGAGGCTTGGAGAACATTGCCATATGGTCTGCATCTTTGATCTCCATTATTTGTTTTACCGGAAAGTTCTTGATCATCCAACGCTGGTAAGCCTCGGGTTCCACATTGTCCTCTCCGCATATGATATATATACGTGTAACGGATCCGTACCCTTCCTCACTGAAGCTTCTTGTCCCTGCCAGATTGTTTGTAACGATCGGGTTTACCCTCACCAACATTTTTGCCAGTTCAAGATCCTAATCCGCCACAACAATAATAAATAAAAAAATTGACTGAGGTTACAAGCAATTTCATTTGGGTCTTTTTTAGGAGTCTTACTTGGACCGGAGAGAGTTGATACATCTTCTCAGCCATGTATTTGGTCCCAACAGAGCAAACTCAAGAGGACAATCAGGTTTTCCGTACCTTCCAAACACGGTGTCCAACCATTCTTCTTGCGGAACGCTTCTGATCAGCCAAAGATTTCAGTAAAATATCAGAACCGAGGTCATACCTCACAACCAGATTATCATGTTTGATGTACCTTTTCATAAACATAAGCAGGTGGGTTTCTTGTGTCGGGCATGAAAGCTGTCAAGAAGACAACAGCAGCAACCTTACAAGGAAATATATCTGCAGCAAGTGCAGCTGGTATTCCTCCCATACTATGCGCAACAAGAATCACCTTATCGTCATCCGGGCCAAGAGAGCTCATAAACTCAAGTAGTGGTTTGCAGTAATCTTTCAGAGTTTGAATCTCTTCTACTCTAGTCATGTTTATACCCGATGCAGCCAGATCCACTGCGGTCACGCAGTGACATGCAACCTCCAGCAGCGTTTTCACCTTGTACCAAGTCCACGCACCGTGGCATAGCCCATGGACGAGCACAAACCGCTTCTGGTTGTTCTTTCCCATTGTGTTATTTACTTTCAGCATCTTGGTTCAACACTTATATAGATGGTAAGTTTCCTGCATATACTCTTTGGATATTGACTAACAGTTTTGGGTCGTTGTCTGAGATCCATAGAATTCTAAACCAACACTATATTGACTGTTAGTTTTTTATTTGTTTATTTCAACCATAGAAAGCAATAAAGTCCGAACCTTTGGAAAGATCCATTTGCAACAAACACTTTATTGTATCAAAACCGATACATTTTCGTTGGTAGGCTTGATGGCTCTAATACCATATAGATTTAGAAAGTGAATACTTTATTAGAGATGAGATGTAAAAATATATATAGGGATACAATGGGAACTCTAGGGATATATTCTCAATTAGAGCCTTAAATACATATTAGATCTATCCTTACATTACATTGCTAGGATCTGAGTTGATAACAGTCCCATTGATAAAGATATGCTACGCAATGCTGAAATTGAAGCTCCCTCTTTTACAATATTATGATCAAAGTGTAACTGCTTTTCAAGATGATAACAGTTTTTTCACGAATCTTCTTCATATAACCATTCTTGTCACTGCTTCACAATGTAATACAGTTATCACATGAATCTTTATTTATAAAATCATTCTTATGGATCTTTATTCTCATATGGTTTATTGTTGTGGTGGAAGCTGAAGTTGGTTATTTATTTGCAGTGACAATCGCAGGTTTATTCAGGCGTATTTATCTGCAATCTCCAAGAGAAGAGCACATAGTTCCTTAGGCTTGGAGAACATTGCCATATGATCTGCATCTTTGATCTCCATAACTTCTTTCACCGGAAAGTTGCTGATCATCCAACGCTGGTATTCCTCAGGTAATATATTATCCTCTCCACATATGATATAAATACGTGTAACCGATCCATACCCTTCCTCAGTAAAGCTTATTGTCCCTGTCAGATTGGTCGTAGCCAACGGGTTTACCCTTACCAACAATTTCGCCAATTCAAGATCCTAACCAACGACAACAGTGAATAGAAGATTGACTGAGGTTACAAGCAATCTCATTTGTTAAAAACAGGTTTGATTAGGCTTGGAGTCTTACTTCTACCGGAGACAGTTGATACACTTTCTTGGCCATGAACTTCGGTCCAAAAAGAACAGACTCTAGAGGACAATCTGGATTCCCATACCTCCCAAACACGGTGTCTAACCATTCCTCTCGTGGAACGCTTCTGATCAGCTGCAGCAGCAGATATCAGAATATATCACTCGGAAGCGATCGTACCGTGGAACCAAATCATCATGTTATATATCAAATCTTACCTTTTCGAAAACATAAGCAGGTGGGTTTCTTGTGTCCGGCATGAAAGCTGCCACGAAGACAATAGCAGCAATCTTACAAGGGAAGATGTCGGCAGCAAGTGCAGCGGGTATTCCTCCCATGCTATGAGCAACAAGAATCACCTTATCGTCATCCGAGCCAAGTGAGCTCAGAAACCCAAGCAACGGTTTGGAGTAATCCATCAATGTCTGAATCTCTTCCAATCTGGTCATATTTCGACCTGATGCAGCCAGATCCACTGCGGTCACACAGTGACCTGCACTCTCTAGCTGTGTTTTCACCTTGTACCAACTCCACGCGCCGTGACAGACCGCATGCACAAGCACAAACCGCTTTATCTCCATTGCCTTCTTTTAATATCATCATCTTGCTTCAACTCTTATATATTATATCTGAGCTGTACGGTTTCACCATGCTTCTGGTGGCATGTCCAATGCAAACTTTTACGTGATCAAAGAGCTGAAATTTGTATTTACATATCTTTCGAGTTAAGTACAATTAAAATATACAAGTGAAATATCGAATCTTTCAATGATATTGATGTAAAACTCTAACCACCACGAAATTGACATTGCTTTTTGGACCTTTATTACAGTAGATGACTAGATGTGATTAAACTAATTGTAGTTACATACACGTTAGATTGTCAGATAACATACACGTTAGATTGTCAGATGACATACACGTTCAATTGGAGTCTTACTTGGAACGGAGAGGGTTAATACGTCTTCTTGGCCATGTATTTTGGTCCCAACAGAGCAAACTCAAGAGGACAAGCAAAGGTGTGCAGTAGTCCTTCAGAGTCCGAATCTCTTCCACACTAGTCATGTTTATACCTGATGCAGCTAGATCAACACGGTCATACAGTGACCTGCAGCCACCAGATGCGTTTTCACCTTGTACCAAGTCCACGCGTCGTGGCACAGCCCGTGGACCAGCACAAACCACTTCTGGTTGTTCTGCTCCATTGTTTTCTTTCTTCTTTACTTTAAGCATCTTGGTTCAACACTTATATCGATGGTTACTTTCCCGTACTCTTTGTATATTGAATGTTAGTTTCTGGCCCTTCTCTGAGATCCAGAGTGAATGCTAAACCAACACTATTGACTGTTAGACTTTCTCATTTCAACCATAGTAAGCAATAAAGTCTGAACCTGTAGAAATATCCATTTCAGAACACACACTTGATTGTATCATCTCCAAATTCAATTTCATCAAAAGACTATTTAAGAGAATTTGTCTGCGATTTCCAATAGATGGTCACTTAGTAGTTGAGGTTTGCAAAACATTGGCATATGATCCGTCTCCTCCATTTCAATCACTAAATCCGCTGGATAATTATCGATCATCCATAGTTGATGTTCTTCTGAGATGATGTTGTCCTCTTTGCACACAATGTAAGCTCGAAGAACAGATCCATACCCTTTGTCCGAAAAGTTCGCCCTCCTCGATAATTCGTTGATAAATAATGATGCGGGCCTCTTTAAAAGCAGTCCAAGCTCAAGATCCTAAATCAAGATTACCATACTATCGATGAAAAGGTGATGATAATATACTTTTTTTTCTTTACGAATGATGATTACGAATTAAATTACCTCAATAGGAGAAAGTTGGTAGAGACGGTGCTTCATGAACTCAGTACTGAAGAACATAGACAAGCCAGTATTGTCTGAGCCGTACGGCATGAGCTCAGTCCCCATCCATTCTTCTGGTGTCATGTAGCATGCAAACTGTAAAGTGAATCAAAGACATATTATATGCTCAATATTTGTATTTTTTCCGACCATATGCTCTACAGTGATTGGTTAAGACTTAACTAAGACTATAGTTTATATGTGTTGAATAATGGCCGTAGATTTTTTAAACTTAAATTTAATAAAATTAGAATTATAGTTTTAGATTACCCGATTACTGGATTGTATTATGATTTTCATGAACACTGTAAATTTGAACTATAGTTTTATTTGGTTAACAATATAAGTTCAGACACTAAAACTTTTAATGAAACATACCTTGTCCATGACGAATGATGGTGAGTGTTTGGTGTCCGGCATGAAAGCAGTCACAAAGACGGAGACAGAGATCTTTTCAGGAAACTTATCCATTGCTATGGCTAAACTCAAACCTCCAAAGCTGTGGCCAACAAGCACAACCTTCTCATCATTTGGTACTGAAGTCATTAGCTGCATCAATGGCTCAGAATATTGTTCGCATGAGGAAATGTCAGTGATCGACCTGGTGGTGTCTATACCGCAGGCAGCTAGGTCTAAGGCGGTTACACGATGGCCCGAAGCCTCGAGCAGTGGCTTCACCTTGTACCAGCACCATGCACCGTGGCACGCACCATGTACTAGCACGAAGTGTTGCTTCCTCTTCTCCTCACTCATTTCTTCTCTCCTTTTGATTTTATCACCCGGTTTCGTACTTTTTTTTCCTACTCTTCAGTCTTCACACATCCACACAACACATATGTAGAGAGACAATCATAAAGCTTATCGTTAAATTTTCAAAAATTGTCTTTTTCCTATTTTAAAAATTGTCTTTTTCCTAAAATTCTTTTACGATTTCACAAGATAATTACAAGTTTTTTTTTTTTTGAAATTTTTTTATTTTCTTTACGACATAAATAACAATTTTGAAAATTTTCTTTTAATAAACCACAATTTGCTCTGCGGATAAAACACATTACACTTAATTAAAATCTAATATAAAAGTATTCTACTAAAAGTATCACTACAAGAAAAAACCAACAGACGTCGGTAACCCATCAAATTTGGTTCTAATTGACAATTTTCTCACGAATACGGCCGTCGATTCTAATTCTTTGGTAATTTCAAATCCGTCAATAATTTCAAATCCGCTGCCAAACTGTCGAAAAATAGTGACGGTTTACCGCCAGACTAAATACCAACAGGAACCGATGACCTCTGGCGTCAGTACAACCATCGGTATTTACCGACAGAATTCTGAGAACAAACCGACAGAGTTTACTAACGGCTTTTTGATGGATTTTCCCAACGACAAACCAACGGTCTATAACCGACAGAAAATCAATATCATCAACTGACGGATTACCGATTGTTATACCGATGTTTTATCGACGGTTGCCCATTGATATTCCGACGGAAAACCGACAGCCCCATATAATAATTAACTTAAAATTATTGAAATCTGATATTTTATTGAAAATTAATTTGCAAAACATTTAATTAAAATTCAAAATGTTTTTCAAATCTACATAAAAATATTCAAAACACAAGAAATTGTTCACAAAAAAACACAATAAAGGTAATTAACCGAAATAAAGTTTCGAATGATAACTATCTCACACCGCACTATACGTATATACATATAAAAATGTATACATATATATATATATATATATATATTTATACGTTTTGTTACTATTTGAACCGCACCGTACTTTTTCTACAGTTGTTCTGTTCTGCATGTTACCATTCAAAGCCTAAGAAAAAAAGCTTGGCTAGGGAACGTTTTGAGTGGAGCTGGATCTTGGACGTGCTTGATAAGCATGATAATCCCTTAGAAAAAAACAGAAAACATGTTAGTATATGTAATCAATTTTAAAATTAAATAGAAAAACATAGAAATTGAAAATTCAAGCTAACCATCAATGCAACAGATTCAGGCATTCAGCCATGTCACTACAATGCTTTTCATCATCTCTATGTCCCAAACCCTTCTCCTCTTTAACTAAAGACTCAACCTTATCATCTTCAGCAATATACCCTGTCTTCACTTCCATTGTTATTGATCAGAACCGCTTCCCACTGGTTCCACAATTAGGTGGGAAATCTCTCACGGCACTAATCATTCGGTGCTTAAACTTTAGCCCCTTCATAGTATCAATCTTGAACAAAAAAGATGAAATCAAAAACTCACATACTAACAAACAAATTTTACAACCACAAATGTACAAAATTCTAATAAGAGCAATCTACAAAACCATGCAAATTCCCAAGAATCCATTAACAATAAGAAACTGTTTAATCCATTTTTTCAAATCTAATTTCAGAATTCTCACATCAAATCAACGACTTCTATAGCGACGAACATGTTAGTATATGTAATCGATTAAAAACTCATGACAATTCTTTTATAATAAGATAACCAATATTCAAATTCGTTTTTATACAAAAAAAAACCAAAATAAATCTAAATTGGTTCTAAATAAACTAATGAAAATTATTTTAAAAAATCATGAAAAATATTAAGGAAAAAAACTTTAAAAATACACCACCTTATTTACTTTTAGATGTTTAATACACAAACTTTTTTTGTTACCCAAAATATACATGAGGTTGTATACATTGGTTATTAAATACACGAAATTTCAAAAATTTCGCTTTTTACGCACGATGCTAACGGAAGAATTAACGATCGTTAAGTGTGATAAACAAAAACTTTCTCGTTAGCTAAAAAATACATGAATTTTTTTAAAATTGGAATTTAAATACACGAACATTAAAAATATGTACATTTTAAACAAGATTTAAAGACAATAACGAAACTGCTTACGGCTGTTAAAATTATTTAACTTGATAAAACCCAGATCAATCCGGATTGTGTAAAACACTCCAAATAATCGATCAGGCATGCATATCTAAATTGAACCTCCCATGTCGCCATCGATGCTATCAGCTGTGGAAGAACCGTCGTCTCTGTCAATCATAATCACAAGCGAATCTAATCAAACTCGAGACTACATTAAACCTTCTTTATCGAGGAGACAGAAAAGCCTAGATAGATACAATTTAATCAGAAAAATTGCGACGAAGCTAGACGATGTCAATCGGTATCAAATTCGAAAATTTCTTCGGGTGCAACGATAAACGCAAATGCCATGGAAACAAAGGAGAAGAAAAAAAAATCTAAATCAAAACACTGATAAGCAATCAAGACGGCGGAGAAAATAGAGCATTTTAGGGTTTATATACAGGAAATGTGTAAGTAATGATGATGAAGAAGATATGTATAGCAAATCGAACAGCACTGGAATCATTGAGTGGTCTTTACTGGAATCAAGGCCAGAGCTGAGGAATGGAGAAGGAGGAGGACCAAAGATGAAGAAAAGTAACAGATCAGTTAGTGTCTTTAAATCTCGTTTGTAAAATGCACAAATTTTTAATTTTCGTGTATTTAAATTCTAATACTAAGAAATTCATGTACTTTTTAGCTAACGAGAAAGTTTTTGATTATCACACTTAATGGCCGTTAACTTTTCTGTTAGCGTCGTGTGTAAAAAGCAAATTTTTTGAAACTTCGTGTATTTAGTAACCAATGTATACAACCTCATGTATGGGCAACGGAAAAGATTCGTGTATTAAACATCCAAAAATAAATAAGTTGATATATTTTTAAAGTTGCAAACATCCAAAAGTAAATATTAATTATAAAACCCCAAAATAGATTGCAAATAATTATAAAAATCAATGATAAAACCCTAGCAAATCTACCAATTTTCGGTTCGAAACAAATCTACTAATTTTAGATCTAAACCTAATCGGATCTAAACAAAAAAAATACGTCAAAGCTAATTGGGATTCATTCGTAAATATAAAGAAGAATTCTAGGCGAATCAGAGGAGATGTTGAGGTTTTAAGAGAACTTACATTGAGATGACGCAAAAGAGAAGACGCCGGAGGAGAGATAAGGCAGAGGAGGGCATCGGAGACAAGGCCGGAGGAGGAGGGAAAATATGAGGCGGATCCGAGGAGATGTTGTGGTGGAGATTGAGGCGGAGGAGAGAAGAAGCCGGAGGAGAGAGTGGCAGAGGAGAGAGAAAGCGGAGGCGATGCGTCAGAGAGGAGGCCAGATTAGCCGTCGATGGAGGAGAGGAGGCGGATCAGATCGAGGAGAGAAGAGGAGGGATTAGATTTCGGATTTATGAAATGGAAAGAGGAAAATTCTAGATATATATTATCGACAGTTTCGATAGGTATGTCCGATTTTTGATTTTAATTTGGATTTTCGATGTCAAAATGCAAGATTTTCAAAGTCTCTCAGTAATCCGTCGATAACAATCGATGGATTACCGACGGCTTACGTATTTTTAGGGTTTAGGTATTTTTAGGGTCTAGATGTCCGATTTCACCTATAAGTCTATAACCATCCTTAAACGAACTTTATAAGCATGATACATCATTTAACTGCTCTTAAAAGACTATGAGATGTCATATTAACCATAATATTGCAAAAATTTAGATTTTAAAATGATTCCACTAAAACAAAACATAAGTGTCATAAACTTATACAAATTATTTTTGAGGAAACATATTTATAAATTTAAAAATCTTAATATCATAATTTTTCCATCTTAATCATTCAAAAACGTTATAATGATGGTGTACCCACTTGTGAAGTATGTTTGGTACAGAAAAAGCTTGATAAAACTACGAATGGTCGGTATCGGTAATCCGTCGGTTTTCTAATCCATCGGTTTTTACAGAAGGATTACCGACGGATTATATACGAACACATTAATAAAATTAATGTTGCATTGAAAACAAGACAAAAAAAAACCGATAAATCTACAAGTCTGTCAGTAACCTATCGGTTAAGACGTCGGTTTTCCGTCGGTTTTAAGTAAAAAAAAAAACCGATGGATTGATGGCCGTCAGCAATTTTGAAAAAAAATAACGGAAACTAACAGGTTTACAATCATCAGAAAGGCGTTGGTTTTCCGTCAGCTTAAAGTAAAGAGAAACCGACGGATTGGTGACTGTCGGTAATTTTGGAAAAAAACTGACAGAAACCGACCACTTTACTTTCATCGGAAAAACGTCGATTTTCCATCGGTTGTTTACCGACAGCGGCTCTTCCTTCGGTTGTGCCGTCAGTTTTTCTCGTGCTTTCTTGTAGTGTATAAGTAGAATATTAAGAGCTTATACAAAATGGAAGGTGTTATCCGACTTGTAGGAAGGATATCTAAAGCAGAAATCAAAATTGCATTGGCTAAATATTGGAGACCAAAACAACAAGTATTTCCATCAGTCGGCGGAGTTGAAGAGGA
Organism: Crucihimalaya himalaica; assembly: GCA_004349715.1. Taxonomy (NCBI): domain Eukaryota; kingdom Viridiplantae; phylum Streptophyta; class Magnoliopsida; order Brassicales; family Brassicaceae; genus Crucihimalaya; species Crucihimalaya himalaica. The sequence goes on along the minus strand of SMJT01000100.1, from coordinate 183,498 downwards.
TGCAGAACTCAATCAAAGAAATCGTGAATCATAATGGTGATATCTTAAAGGAAGGTGTGTACATCAAAAGGGAAGCTGAGGCATTTTAGGGAGTTCCTTTCAGCCACACCTCTGAATTTTAAGGGGAAGACAATGGATAGTATTCAACATCTTATCACATTTCGTTGCTATGAGGGGGAGAGCAACTCGCTTATACAGGAGGTATCAACAAAGGAGATTAAGAAGGTTCTCTTTGCAATGCCAAATAACAAGGCACCAGGCCCCCGACAGATTCACAAGTGAGTTCTTCAAAACAACATGGCCTATTATAGGTTCTGATTTTGTAGCAGCAATAAAATCCTTCTTCGTCAAAGGTTTCCTACCTAAGGGGCTGAATACTACGATTTTGGCTTTGATCCCAAAAAAAGAGCAGGCAAGGGAAATGAAAGATTATCGTCCCATCTCGTGCTGCAATGTAATGTATAAGGTGATATCTAAACTCATAGCCAACCGTCTTAAACTGCTACTGCCTAAGTTTATTTCTCCAAATCAATCAGCCTTGCAACGGAGCTAGTCAAAGATTACCATAAAGAATCAATCTCCCCACGTTGTAGTATGAAGATTGATATCTCGAAGGCTTTCGACTTCATTCAATGGGAATTCATGCTTAATATTCTAACGGCTATGAATTTCCCCGACAGATTCATTCATTGGATCAGATTGTGCATTACCACGGATTCTATTTTGGTTCAAGTCAATGGAGAACTAGTGGGTTTTTTTCGAAGTGAAAGAGGATTACGCCAATGTTGTTCACTATCTCCCTATCTCTTTGTCATTGGTATGAATGTGCTCTCCTCGATCATGCAGCACGTGCAAGGCGGATTGGCTACCACCAGAGGTGTAAGAACATCAACCTCACTCATCTTTGTTTCGCTGATGATCTAATGATTTTTGTAGATGGTAAAAAGAAATCAATTGAGAAGTTATAAGTATCTTCGACGAGTTTGCAGTTGATTCAGGGCTTCAGATCAGTATTGAAAAATCGAGTCTTCATCTTACTGACTTCTCGGTTTTAAATCAACAAGACATCTTACAACGGTTTCCTTTTGGTATTGGAACCTTTCATGTCCGATACTTAGGCATGCCACTTCTCACAAAGCAAATGACAAGTTCAGATTATACGTCTTTGCTTGAAAGGATAAGAAATCGACTCACTTCTTGGACAACACGGTTCCTCTCATACGCAGGTCGCCTGCAACTCTTAAACTCAGTTATAACCGGAATAACCACCTTTTGGATCTCAGCTTACCGGCTTCCAAGCGGCTGTATTAAGGAAATTGTGAAACTTTGTTTTGCTTTTCTATGAGTTGAGTACTGCGTAAACTAAAGAAGCAAGGCGAGAGGTTTGTAAGACTAAACAAGAAGGAGGCTTAGGCATACTTTCCCTTCGGGTAATGAACAAGATCAGTTGCTTGAAACTTATTTGGCGAATAAAGAAGGCGAATAATTCTCTTTGGGTGCAATGATTGTCAGCTAACTTGCTAAAAGGTAAATCGTTTGGGGTTGTTTCAGACACGACGAGTTGTGGCTCTTGGATGTGGCGAAAATTGATCAAATATAGAGATATTGCTAAAGATTTCCATCGAGTGGAGATGCATGATGGCAGGTCTACCTCATTTTGGTTTGATAACTGGTCGGGTATGGGACCTTTATTTGATCTAGTTGGAAACAGGGGATTCATTGATCTGGGGATAGCATCACATGCCACTTTCGCTTTTGTTAAAGAAACTCATCGGAGCAGACGGCATCGTATTGCAGTGCTGAATCAAATTGAACAAAAAAATTGCAAATCAACCTATTCTTGAGTGCGAAGATGCTCACTTATGGAAGTAAAAAACGGGAAGTATAAGGACAAATTTAACACGAAGGACACCAGACTGTTACTCTATCCAGCCACTTCAAACAATTGGTACAAAGGCGTGTGGTTTCTCCATGCAACGCCAAAGCACTCATTCCTATTGTGGTTGGCAGTTAATAACCGTTTATCTACAGGGGATAGAGTCCGAGGCTGGAGTACGGACCAAAACACACGATTTTGTCTCTATACGGTAGAAGAGGAATAACGAAACCACCTGTTCCTATCTTGTGTTTATTCGACGACAGTTTGGAAGTCACTGATGATTCGTTTTCTCGGAAGTACTTTCACAACAGATTGGATCCAACTTCTCTCGCTCCTCAACAACTTCAAGTCCAACCCGACTGAACTTTTCATTCTTAGATACACTTTTCAGACCACAGTCTACCAGCTCTGGCGAGAAAGAAATGGGAGACGATACGGAGAGACCCCTCACCCAGCTACGTATCTAGAGAAGATCATAGACAAAAATGTCCGAAACCGCTTCAGCTTCCTCCGAAACCAATCCATCAACAAGTATGAAAATGGTCTCCGCCTCTGGTTTGCGATACGACCTTAGTGACTCCATTTCAGATTACTCTTACACGTTCAACAAAAGCCCTCTTAACATGCTCTGTGTTTATCTCAAAAGTCTAGTTCTGTCATATTCAATTACATTTTTTTCAACTAAAATGCCACGGTTATTATAAATAGTTTCGTTGAATAATTTTACATTCAATTCAAAAAAAATATATATATATATTAGGACTTACTTACTCACGAGGTGTAAATCGGATGTTAACAATGATTCAACTTTTGTTACATGTTTATTCCGTGCCATAGACGCATACACGAAGTTAAATCATGTTTAATTAGTAGTCAAACAATATTAATTTGTAAATTAAAATTTTTTATAACAGATAATAACTTATAAATAAAATACTAAATACATTAAAAGCGTTACTGTTGGGGTGTTGTCTTAATAAAATTATTATTATTCTACTAAACCAAATAAAACGGTCAGAAATGGTGATGTGCTCAAATTTAATACCCTAAAAGTACTAAAGTAGTAGCTGCAGTATATAGGGGTCGAACCACAAAGACTCAAGATGTCACTCAATAGATTTCAGAATGAGAATTAAGCTAAGCTAGATGAATGTAATTAAGAATAACAAAACGATTAAAACGAGGTGATAAATCAATGGGGAAAACGATAGGCTTTTGGGAAGTTAGCAGGAAAATCAGAATTATCAATCAGATTCAAATGTCAGGAAAGAATTAAACTCTGCTCTTGAACTTGAAACACGGATATAAAGTAAACCAACTGTCGTTGCGAAAACTATCTATGTCTAAACCTAAAATTCCAAATTTCTTTGCAAATTCTATAAATTCAAACAAGCATTAACACTCAAGTTCAATTGTTCACAAAATCCTAAACCAAATTTCTTTGCGAATAGGTCTTTTGCTCACCAAACACTAGATCAGGAAACTAACCACACTTTCGTGCAAATTAATCAACCTAACATCATATTCTAGTTCGCGATGCTAGAATAAGCATTAATTACAAGTCTAGGTGAAGAGCTCTATGGATATTTCCTAATTCATCAAACACCCTTTAAACAACCCTAAGCCTAACAAGGAATCTACTCAGACATGGTGAATGAAACAAACATCATGAATAAAATAGATTGCATAAAAGAGTAGAGTAAAGAGTAACAAGGGTTCAAAATCTTCTCTCTCAGGAACAGAGTTTATGACTTCTCTTCCTCTCTCAAAACCCGAATAATGAATAAAATCCAGTCTTCCCTAAAAGTGGCTAAAAATCCTAAATATAATGCTAAAACACGTTCTGGGCTTAATTGTAAATAATAGAATCTTCTGGGCCAAGTTGCAGACTCTTCAGACTTGTAAAATCACGTGTTTTCCTTTTCTGCAGTCGGTATCGATCGATACCAGGTGGGTGTCGGTCGATACCAGGACTCTGTGCTCGCCAGACTGGACTGTCTTCACGAAAACTGGCATAACTTTTGATCGCACCGTTAGAATGGCCTCAAACCACTTCCAAATGAAAGCTAATCCATTGATCTATCTTGTATCCAAATTTGAGCTCAATCCAACGGTGGGAAGTTATTCAACGAATGCCAAAAACAAACTCCAGAATGCTCCATTATCTCTAATTATGCTCCAAACGTGCCAAAACCTGAAAAGACTCAAAAAGACTACAAAAACACTAAAAGGACTCTAAAACAAGACGTATATCATGGTTAAAAACGGGTAAAAACCATGATATATCAAATGGCCATGAACATAGCTTCTAAAACTGGTATCAGAGCATTATTGATTCCAATGCTGAGCAGAATTTGCAAATTATCCCAGCAATACTTAAATAAAAGAAAAAAAAAATCAGAGAAGATGACAAATATCACAATATATAAGTGATTATTATATTCGATGGAGCAAATTATTATTTTCGTATTTTAAGATGAATGCCAAATGACATTTTTTGAAGTGGTTACCTCATAAAAAGTAACGAAGTCTGAAACTTTAAAAACATTTCATTATTATGCATTTGCAACAAACCCTTATTATATCAAATCCAATACATTTTCATGAAGATTGATTAAGCGAATTTTTCCGCCACTTCAAGGAAGTGATCGCAGAGTTGCTGAGGCTTACAGAACATTGGCATATGATCTGTCTCCTCCATTTCCATCACTACATTCGCTGGAAAATTATCAATCATCCATCTTTGGTGTTCTTCTGGAATGGCTTTGTCCTCTTTGCACACAATGAAAGCTCGAGGAACAGATCCATATCCTTCTTCCGTGAAGTTCTCCATCTTCGATAAATCGTTAATAAACAATGATCCTGGCCTCTTTAAAAGCAATCCCAGTTCAAGATCCTAAATCAAGATTACAACATAACCAAAACCAAAATAAATAATAGATCCATTCGGGTAGGGCTAGCTCGGCCATGAACCTGGGAAAAACGAATCTGGTTTAGATGTTCTCTTGCCATCAACGTTGAAAAACACACTATCCTTTATATTGATTTCACATTTATTTTAGTACTTTCACATTGTTTATAATATTCCATAAAGATGAAAAATTTTATTGTCAATTTTCAAATTTTCTAAAACATATAGAGAATTATTAATTTAATATAATATGGAATAGTCTAATAAAGATAAATATATATATATATATATATATCTTACCAGTATATCTTATATGAATAAGTTGAACATTTTATAAAGCTATTAGTATATAATAGCAAATATTGAATTCGGTTTATGTAAGAGAGTAAAAAATATTGTGTAAAACAATAAGCATACAAAAAGACTATATATGTTTACCTCAATAGGAGAAAGTTGGTAGAGACCGAACTTCATGAACTCATGACTAAAGAACATACTCAGTCCGGTATTGTCTGAACCGTACGGTTCGAATTCGGTGCCCATCCATGCTTCTGGTGGCATGTTGCTTCCAAACTATTACGTAATCAAGAAAGAAAAATCAAACTCTGATCTATTTTTAAAGTTTACAACAATTAAAAATACAAGAAAATAAGGAACAGTACCCAGGGGCGGAGGTAGACCCCTTCCAAAAAAAATTATTGACCCTACCACGTGTTTAAATTGTCAATACAATCTATTATCTCATATAGGCCACAAAAAATATCATAAGGTAGCTTACTAGATTCCAAAACGAAGGAAACATGTTCAAAAGAAAAGGAAAAAAAAAGGTCCAGAAACAATATATTTTTATCATTTGCTCTAATTCACTAATCTCAAGAACGAAAGTATTAGCCTGTAGGTACTAACCATTCTAATATCTTTTTAACAATATGCTATGTAGATTTTAACACAGGTAGTCAAGTATAAACATAATAACGGTATTATCACAAACTACTAGTTTATATGCCATATGATTACCACTTTAAAATCGTTAAGAAATATAATATGTGATAAAACATATATATGACCGTACAGTTTATATATATTTTATATAGCTTATAAGCAATCTTACTTATTTCTGTAAGATCAACTATTTTTGGTTCGTTTTTACAAAGATTAATTTCTTGGACTTGTCCAACTTGGACACTACAAGTTTTTCTAGAGTGTAAACTTTGACTCAGCAAGACACCAAGATCTATTCAAAATAAATAAATAAAGTATTGGTCGCTAAAGAAAGAGACTTTGTAGATACATTCATACATACGGTGATCAATATACATATCATCAAGATCGATCGATCATATAAAATACCAAAAGAAAAATAAACGAGATACCTTGTCCAAGACGAAGGATGGTGAGTGTTCAGTGTCGGGCATGAAAGCAGTCAAGAATACAGCGACAGAGATTTTGTTGGGAAACTTTTCCATGGCCATGGCTAAGTTCAAGCCACCAAAGCTGTGACCTACAAGCACAACCTTCTCATCATTTGGTAATAAGGTCAGCAGCTTCGTCAATGGCTCTGAGTATTGTTCACATGTAGGGACGTCAGTGATCGACCTGGTTGTGTCTATACCAGAGGCAGCTAAGTCCACAGTGGTTACGCGGTGACCCATCGCCTCTAGCAGCGGCTTAACCTTGTACCAGCACCACGCGCCGTGGCACGAACCATGTACTAGTACAAAATGTTGTTTCCTCTTTTCCTCACTCATTCTTCTGACCTTTAATATTTTTCTACTCTTCTAAAACTCACCCGACACACAAATATAAATAGAAAGATTTTTTTTTTTTTTTGGATAAAAATTGTAAGAGTAATTTATATTCTATGTGGTCTATGTGTCTATCGGTTATAAAGTTCAAGTTCGTATTAATTTTATGGATTCTAATATTAAAGACGACACCGTGATGGATCGGTTTCGATTAATGAATTAGAATTCGGGTGTATTGATAAGCCTCTTCCCTTTCCATATTATATTTCATAAACATCTTTCATTAATGATCATATATACATTATATATGTGTGTGAGTAAAGAGATGTGACTGCTGCCAAAACAATGTCTTTTCATGATATCTCTAATAGTATATATTAGAGATAATTCAGAAAATGAGAGACAATAAGAAAAACCTATAACACAACAAAAGTCACAAGATAAAGATTTGATTCTTATCCATCAAAGAATCAATTAAGGAGAAAGGTTAAGGGAAGAAGAAATCAATTGAAGTTTGATTCTGTAACAAGTCATATTAAGTATGGATCAAGGTTAGTCTTTCTTCTTCCGTAAAAAAGTGTGTGTGGTTGAATTAATATAAATCTAAATGGTCTTGGGATAGATTTCATAAATAAAAATCATAAAAAATTAGATTTATATTTGGTATCAGAGCAAACTAGATTTGTTTAATTCACTATGTTTAACCATACAATACCATGAACGGGTGTTCTTAAGGTTGATTAAAATTCTGGGTTTGTTGCTGAGCACGATTGTAAAAATTCTTCTAATTATTTGTCACATAAAAGTCGAATGAATCTTGATAATGGAAAGTGTATAATTAGACTTGATCCTAGTAACCGTCACCATGATATTACTGTTCATATGCCATGAATTGATTCATACAACATGATAATTAATATTTATTTGGTTAGTGATGGATTCATTATTTAGTTGAGAAAATAACAATTAAATATATATATCTTTGTTAGTAGTGTCATAAAGTAACGATCAGAAAAGGATCATTGTGCATGTTAAAGATTCATGATTGATTGCTTAAATTTATTATGCATTCTATTTCCCTGTTAAAGATGCATAATAAAAAATATTTATTGGTTTATTTGTTGATGAAACATCACTATTAAGTGACGTTGATTATTAGAAGTCGATATGTGGAAACACAAACGAAAAATGTTTGTTTTATTAGTATTATAGAATAATAGTAAAATGCTTCCGCTTCATTTTAATAAAGAGAGTTTATTGTGTTATGAAATAGTAACATAATATAGTTAAAAAAAAATTATACCTATTAAAATCTTTAATGTTTATATTTAATATAACTTGTTAGTCACCAAAGTGGCCTTGTTATATTACATATAGATATTAGAAAATAAAAAACTTATTAATTGATCATGATTAAAGAGATGCTAAAAATGACATTAAAGTTTTGATTATCAATTAATTTTATTATATATATTCTTGGAGATCATCCAAAGGTGGATCATTGAATATAGTTAATAATACTAAAAGGATTAATCAATTCCACTATAATCAATAATATGTATACCCAAAGGTAACATGTTTATTTGATTTATGTGTATAATTTGATTAATTGTAAAAGTATAAAAATTAGCATCATTGAAAGTGCTTGTGTTTAAGTATTGCCCAAAGGTTGCTTAAATACATGCTTTAAGTTAGGCTTCTAGAATCTGTATAAAAGTTTCAAAGCACTAATAGGTAAGCATGTTTGAATGCTTGCAGCTTCATCAAATTTGTATGCATCCGCTAACTCTGTCGTAAAGTTTAATGGGCTAAATTATGGAGAATGGTCAGAACAAATCCGGTTTGCATTGGGTGTAATGGCTTTGGAACCTTCAGCCATAACGGAAGATAGCTCCAAAACTAAAAAGTCTCGTTATGAGACTTGGGAGCGATCTAAGAGACTGAGTTTGAACCTCATGAGGATGACCATGGCCGAAAGTGTTAGGCCATCTATGCCTAAGACAGAGAAAGCAAGGGAATTCATACTAAAAATTAAAGAGTGTTCACAATCGGATTTGGCTGACAAGTCGATTGTAGGAAGCCACATGAGTGAGCTTACTACGAAAAAGTTTGACTGGTCTCAGCCAATTCATGATCATGTCACCCACATGTCTAACTTGGAAGCAAGGTTATCAACCTTGGGAATGGAAGTTCACGAGCATTTCTTGGTCCAATTCATTATGAACTCTCTACCTTTTGAGTTTAGCCAGTTCCATGTGAACTACAACACCATTAAAGATAAATGGGACTTTAAAGAATTAAAGGCTATGCTGGTTCAAGAGGAAGGGAGAATAAACAAAATGAAGGATCACGTTGCTAATCTCGTGGCTTTCGGAAGTGCTAGTAGCAGTAAGGGAAAACTAAGTAGAAAGGACAAGATGAAGGATAAAACTTTCATGAAAGCACCCGAAAGTAAAATTCATAAGGAAAGGAAGTGTTTCTTTTGCAAAAAAATAGAACACTTCAGGAAAAATTGTCAGAAAAGAAAGACTTGGTTCGATAAGAAAGGTACGCAACATGTTTATGTTTGCTCTGAATTGAATCTTATCGAAGTGCCTAGAAACACTTGGTGTTTAGATACTGGTGCTATTACTCACGTTTCCCATATTAAACAGGGATTCAGTTCGATCCAGCCCATAAGAGGATCGAACTGAATCCCTGTTTAATATGGGAAACGTGAGTAATAGCACCAGTATCTAAACACCAAGTGTTTCTAGGCACTTCGATAAGATTCAATTCAGAGCAAACATAAACATGTTGCGTACCTTTCTTATCGAACCAAAACTTTCTTTTCAGACAATATTTCCTGAAGTGTACAATTTTATTGCAAAAGAAACACTTCCTTTACTTATGAATTTTACTTTCGGGTGCTTTCATGAAAGTTTTATCCTTCATCTTGTCCTTTCTACTTAGTTTTCCCTTACTGCTACTAGCACTTCCGAAAGCCACGAGATTAGCAACGTGATCCTTCATTTTGTTTATTCTCCCTTCCTCTTGAACCAGCATAGCCTTTAATTCTTTAAAGTCCCATTTATCTTTAATGGTGTTGTAGTTCACATGGAACTGGCTAAACTCAAAAGGTAGAGAGTTCATAATGAATTGGACCAAGAAATGCTCGTGAACTTCCATTCCCAAGGTTGATAACCTTGCTTCCAAGTTAGACATGTGGGTGACATGATCATGAATTGGTTGAGACCAGTCAAACTTTTTCGTAGTAAGCTCACTCATGTGGCTTCCTACAATCGACTTGTCAGCCAAATCCGATTGTGAACACTCTTTAATTTTTAGTATGAATTCCCTTGCTTTCTCTGTCTTAGGCATAGATGGCCTAACACTTTCGGCCATGGTCATCCTCATGAGGTTCAAACTCAGTCTCTTAGATCGCTCCCAAGTCTCATAACGAGACTTTTTAGTTTTGGAGCTATCTTCCGTTATGGCTGAAGGTTCCTCATCTGTTAGTATTGCAAGGTCCAAAGCCATTACACCCAATGCAAACCGGATTTGTTCTGACCATTCTCCATAATTTAGCCCATTAAACTTTACGACAGAGTTAGCGGATGCATACAAATTTGATGAAGCTGCAAGCATTCAAACATGCTTACCTATTAGTGCTTTGAAACTTTTATACAGATTCTAGAAGCCTAACTTAAAGCATGTATTTAAGCAACCTTTGGTTTCAAGACCGTTGGTTCTAAGTGGGTCTTTAAGACTAAACGCGACTCGAAAGGTAACATTGAAAGATACAAGGCTCGCCTTGTTGCTAAAGGTTTCACCCAAAAAGATAGCGTTGACTACAATGAGACTTTCTCTCTAGTTTCAAAGAAAGATTCTCTTAGAATTGTTTTGGGTTTAGTGGCTCATTATGATTTAGAGCTTCACCAAATGGATGTGAAAACCGCCTATCTAAATGGAGAGCTTGAGGAAGAAGTATATATGGACCAACCTGAAGGGTTTGTGGCCACAGGAAATGAACATTTGGTGTGTAAGCTGAAAAAGTCAATATATAGACTAAAACAGGCTTCAAGACAATGATATTTGAAATTTAATGATACCATCACGTCATATGGGTTTGTAGAGGTTATCGTTGATCGATGCATCTACATAAAGATCAGTGGGAGCAAGTTTGTGATTTTAGTCTTATATGTTGATGAAATTTTACTTGCTGCTAATGACATGGGTATGCTACATGATATAAAGAAATATCTCTCTAAAAACTTTGAAATGAAAGATATGAGAGAGGCATCTTATGTGATCGGAATAGAAATTATTCGAGATAGATCACAAGGATTGTTAAGTTTGTCTCAGAAAGGATATATCAATAAGATCTTAGAGAGATATAGAATGGATGAATGCTCTGCAGGAAAAACTCCAATTCAGAAAGGGGATAAGTTCAGTAAAATGCAATGTCCAAAAAATGAATTGGAGCGTAAAGAAATGGAAAAAATTCCCTATGCATAAGTGGTTGGGAGTTTGAACTATGTTCAAACATGTACTCGACCAGATATCAGCTTTGTTGTTGGTATGTTGGGTCGATATCAAAGTAATCCCGGAATGGACCAATGGAAAGCTGCAAAGAAGGTTCTCAGGTACTTGCAAGGCACCAAAGGGTTCATGCTTACATACAGGAGATCCGATAACCTAGAGGTTATTGGATATTCAGATTCGGATTATGCTGGATGCGTTGATAGTAGAAAATCGACGTTTGGCTATTTGTTCCTATTAGCTGGGGGAGCAGTATCATGGAAAAGTGGAAAGCAGTATGTCATTGCTACTTCTACTATGGAGGCCGAAATTGTGGCATGCTTTGAGGCCACAATTCACGCATTGTGGTTGCGGAACTTTATCTCAGGGCTTCGGATTATCGACACCATAGAGAGACCAATGAGAATTTACTGTGATAATTCAGCAGCTGTCTTCTTTTCAAAAAATGACAAGTACTAGAAGGGTGCTAAGCACATGGAGTTAAAGTACTTGGCTGTCAAAGAAGAAGTACAGAAACGTAGAGTGTCATTTGAGCATATTAGAACGGATATGATGGTACCGGATCCGTTAACTAAAGGTCTGCCACCCAAGGCGTTCATTGGCCATGTAGAGCGTATGGGTATAATAGACAAAGCCTTGCTATTTTAGATGTAGTATGCTAATTAGGTGTGTGACACTATGAATTCACTTAAAATATCATTTATGGTTTATTAAATATGTTATAATTAAAGTATGTGTACACATTTATGATATATATAGATAACATAATTATTTTGAGAGTTAAAGTTCTTCTCAATATTAAAGACTACCATAGAGTTGAAATTGGTTTGTGATACATGGAAGGAATCATGTCGCATAATGACCTGTGACCGCCATGATTCAATCAATTTTGATTTTATTATGGTAACTAAAGATCAAATGAACTTGATATAAAAGCGCGCATTAAAGTTATTAAACCATTAAGTTGACACAAAGGCCAAGTGGGAGAATGTAAAAATAATTTATATTCTATGTGGCCTATGTGTCTATCGGTTTAATTATAAAGTTCAAATTCGTATTAATTTTATGGATTCTAATATTAAAGACGACACAGTGATGGATCGGTTTCGATTAATGAATTAGAATTCGGGTGATTGATAACCCTCTTCCCTTTCCATATTATATTTCATAAACATATATCCTTCATTAATGATCACATATACATTATATATGTGTGTGAGTAAAGAGATGTGACTGCTGCCAAAACAATGTGTCTTTTCATGATATCTCTAATAGTATATATTAGAGATAATTCAGAAAATGAGAGACAATAAGAAAAACCTATAACACAACGAAAGTCACAAGAGAAGGATTGATTCTTATCCATCAAAGAATCAATTAAGGAGAAAAGTTGAGGGAAAAAAAAATCAATTGAAGTTTGATTCCATAACAAGTCATATTAAGCATGGATCAAGGTTAGTCTTTCTTCTTCCATAAAAAAGTGTGTATGGTTGAATTAATATAAATCTAGATGGTCTTGGGATAGATTTCATAAATAGAAATCATAAAAAATTAGATTTATAAAATATGAATAGCTATAATAGCTATGTATGTGGAAGAAAAATCAGTCGCTTCGGTACGAATGATTAGGATGATTGTACTCACGATAAAGCTTATTTAATTTAACGTTTATCATCAACCAATATACTGTCTGTCGCCGATCGAAATGTATTATTTCCAAAACGAAAAAATGTTAGAAAAAATATAAACTTTCAAATTTGGTTCAAAAGAACATTAATTTTTGTTTGTACATTTTAAATTATAAATTTTGTTGACTTTCCATTTAAGTAACAAACTTTAGTTTACCTAATCATTTTATGTATATCGTTAAGTGTCTAAATAGAACTGTTAAATGACTTTAGCCATCTCCGTTAGACCGTTAATTACTCCATTCACGGTTGACAAAAGTAAATAGAAAAATGTCAAAAGACATAGACTTTAAATTTTAGTTGAAGAAAAATATCAATTTTTGCTTGTACGCTTTAAATCATAAATTTTTCTTAACATTACATTTAAATCATAAATTTTATTTGATCAAACCATTTTAAATATATCTCTAAGTGTCTAAACAGAATTGCTAAACAGTATTTTGAAAATTTTGAGTTTGTGAGCTGTTGATTTAAATTTGTTTTGAAGAATTTGCAGTCGAGTACGTAGTTCAACCTCAGGGGAGCAAAAGATACTAATTTCTTCAATGGTTGGGAGATTACTTCAAGTTGGATCAGGTAAAGAAAGACTCCAGGATGTTACTCAAGGATTAGGGACCTTCAGGGTTTTGCAGATGAGGCTATCATCAACACCTTCACTCGAAAATAAAACTCGATCAATTTACAACTTAATTTGAAAAATAATCAAATATGATTTTTAAGAGTGGATATAATACATAAATAAAATTGATATCTTGTTAAAATTTGTTCAATCGTTTAATTAAAAATTTTAGTAGGTCACAATACCGTTAAACAAACTTCACCTAAATACTTAGCTCGCGAGAAGTTTTACTCTAAACCCTTGATGCCTCTTTTGTGATGAAATGAGAAGTTGTGTTACTTAGCACGAGACAATAAATATCATCAAGGGTTTAGAGTAAAACTTTCATGACATCAAGTGAGAAGTTATGGAATACGAATTAGTCACTAAACAATTTCATAATACATGTTGCGACGAACCTGCTACAAAAGATTAGTGGCTAAGCAACTACAAAAACAAAAAATAGCTAAAAGATGGCTACACAGTCACTAAATAAATACATAAAAATATTTGCTACTAAAATATCACGGATTGATTAGTGGCTAGATAACCACGAAATATTTTGTAGTGGCTAAGGATGGCTACGTAACCACAAAATATATTTTGCATAGGTTTCGTGATTAGTATATACATCTCCGGCCTAAAAGTTGACTTGTTCGTAAATTTTTTTTTTGTCAAACAACTTGTTTGTATATAAAATCCAATCGAGCTGTAAATGCTAAGATTTTATTGAATTGTCATTATCACCCAGCTAATTAATATATTAAGTTATCCAACTAATCAATAGACTTAGCTGTTAATTTCCATCTAATAATGCAGCATTAACTATCCAGCATACATTAATTAAAAGCTTGATGCACTCTTAATAATATTATCTCATAGAGTCATAGCCGACCCAATTCATGTTAAAAGATAAAGTCTAGCTTGTGACTGCACAATTGTCCACTAATATCTCATGTTATAATCCAAATAAATCACTGTAAATGCATAGTAAAAATTGCACTACAGAACAATCAGAATAAAATTTAGAAAAAAATTGTCAAATCTACCATCAAAAATTTTAAATTGTCAAATCTACCATTTTTCCAAAATCTCCCACAATCTACCACTTTTCAAAATTGAAAAGACCAAAACACTCTATTTCTCTTCTCTCTTTTTTCTTTTATCATTTTCTCTCTCTATTTTCTCTCCATCATAAGTTGTTGTCCATTAACGAGGGGGTTTGAAACCAATTTGATAGTCACATATATTGTTGTCCACGTGATTTAATTTGATAGACACATATATTGTTGTCCACGACATTTAACTATTGTCCACATCATTCTATATATTATTTTTTGTCCACGTTCTATATATCTATGTCTCACTATGCTTAATTTCTTTTCTTTCTTATGTTCTTTGTATCTTTTCTCAAGGTTTCCTTCATCATGGACAATATTCTATTCTAACAAATTTTGTACACGATGAATTAGTTATGAGAAAAAAGAAAAGGGGGAGAGAGGGTGAGACGGATAGAGAGAGATGAGAGATAGCACTACAAGAATGCATAGCCATTTCCGACCACCGTATTAGTCGGAAATTGGTCGGAATCGGCTTTTCCGGTGAGATTCCGACCAACACAGAGTAGTCGGAAAACCTTGGTCGGAAAAGGCTCGTGGTCGGAAAAGTAGTCGGAAATTTCTGACCAAAGGCGTAGTCGGAAACTTGGCCGGAAAATTCATCGGAATCTCGTCGGAAAATTTCCAACTATATTTCCGACTAGTTTCCGACCAGACAAATTCGCCGGAAAATCGTCGGAAACTCGCCGGAACATTAAAAAAAAATTTAAAAAAATGGCGGTGGTCGGAAATTTAGTCGAAATTTCCTACCACTTTTCCGACCACCTTATATTTTTTAATAAAAAAATAGATGGTGGTCGGAAATTTAGTCGGAAATTTCCGACCACATTTCCGACCACATTATTTTTTTAAATAAAAAAACAGACGGTGGTTGGAAATTTAGTCGGAAATTTCCGACCACATTTGCGACGACTTAATTTTTTTTTTTTTTAAATAGAAATTAGTATTTTAATAAAACTAAAAATTAAAAAGAAAATACTAAAAATTACATTAAAAATTACATTAATCAAACTAAAGATTACATTAATTGTTTTTTTAAAAATAAAAAATTACAAATCAAAGAAATCATTTGTACTCGGATCTTGATCAGTGTTTCTGCGGGACGGGGGGACGACTTCGGGATGGAGTCGAGCCATCATCTGACTCCAAACAGAAGCTTCCCATGGTCGGTTGAAACCCCATTTGTGCACACCACTCTTCGTAAGCTAGCCATCCTCCTGGTTGCGCCATAACCTGATAAAAATAGAAATGTTAATTAATTTTAAAAATTTAAATGAAAATATAAATTATATATATTAAATTAAAAAAACTTAACTTAACTTTTTTTAGCAAATTTTTAAGTTTTTAGAAGATTTTATAGAGAGTTTGTAAGAGAGATTTTAGAAAGAATTTAGAGATTGTGATTTGTGAGAGTTGATGGCCGGAGGTTATATAGAAAATTTTTCCAACCACCGTGGTTAGTCGGAAACCGGTCAGAAAAAAAAACTTTTCTGAGGAATTTCTGACCACCGTGGTCGGAAAAAATATATTTTCCGACCACCGTAGTCGGAAATTCCTCGGAAAAAGGTACTAGTCGGATTTGTGGTCGGAAAAGTTTTCCGACGAGATTTCCGACCATTGTGGAGTTTCCGACTACATTTCCGACCACGGTGGTCGGAAATTCCTCGGAAAAGATATTTTCTTATTTCCGACGACATTTCCGACCACCGTGGTCGGAAATGTAGTCAGAAATAAAAAATGGCTAAAATAAAAATTGAAAAAATTGGAATAAAAATTTCTATAAAAATAGATGAAAATTTAAAAATTGAATAAAAACTAATAAATTTTCATAATGAAAATTTAGAATACTAAAACTATACCTCTTTTGAAATTGATGATTTCTATTTTTCTTTGTTTGTTTTTATGAATTGTGGGTGAGAAACATGTTTTTCATTTTGCAATATGTGTATTTAAATAGGAAAATTGTGTAAGATGATAAGAAATCATTAAATAAGAATTGACCAATGTTAGATCTTGCATATCTCTATTATGCAAAATCATTGGTTGTTAATTTAAATAAGATAATTCTATACAATTGAACCAATATTTATTCATGCATATGGTTTTTTTTATTTTATTTATGAGAGTTTGTAAAAAATTGTTCTTTTAAAAAAAAAAATAACAAAAAAAATATTCACAATTGACCAATGTTTGATCTTGCATATCTCAATGATGCAAAATCATAGGTTGTTACTTTAAGTAAGAATTGAACCAATCTTCATTCATGCATAGTTATACATGTTTTATTTATGAGAGTTTGTAAAAAATTGTTTTTTAAAAAAAATAACAAAAAAAATACTTACAATTGACCAATGTTGGATCTTGCATATCTCTATGATGTAAAATCATAGGTTGTTACTTTAAGTAAGAATTGAACCAATCTTCATTCATGCAGAGTTTTTTCTAAAAAACTAAAAAAAAAAACATTTTCCTACTAATTTCCGACCACCCATGTGAAATGTGTTTTTTTTTATTTATAAATATAACTCATTTTTTATAAAATCTTTTAAAAACTTTTAATTTTAAAAAAATTACTAAGATTTCCTAAGTAGATAAAAACTAAATTTCCTATGTTTTCTGTTAAGAATTGTTTTTTATTAAAATAAAAAAACAAACCAGAAAAAAAAACCATAAAAACTCACAATTGACCAATGTTGGATCTTGCATATCTCTATAGAATTGAACCAATCTTCATTCATGCATGGCTTTTTTTTTATTCATGAGAGTTTCTAAAAATTGTTTTTTCTTTAAAATAAAATAAAAATTAAAAAAACTTAACATTTTCCTACGGGTGCTCGGAAAATCGTCAGAAATAATGAATTTTCCGATGATTTTCCGACCACCCTACATGGGTGTCGGAAATTAGACGGAAAATGTGTTTTTTATTTATTTATAAATCTAACTCATTTTTTATTAAAATTCCGACCAAAATTCTGACCAAAATTCCGACCAAAACACGGGTGTCGGAATTTTTTTTTTCCGACGACTTTTCGAGGAATGTGCGGTGGTCGGAATTTTTCAAACTTTTTCCGACTAGTTTCCGATTACTGTCTCGGTAGTCGGAATTTTTTTTTTTTCCGACCAATATTTCCGACGACTTTTCGAGGAATCTTCGGTGGTTGAGAATTTTCAAACTTTTTCCGACTAGTTTCCGACCACCGTCTCTGTGGTCGGAAATTAGTCGGAAATGTCTCGGAAATTGGTCGGAAATGGTGGTCGGAAAACGCCATGTTTTCTTATAGTGTAGGAGGAGGGAGATAGAGAATGATTTTGTCTATGATGACAACAAAAGAAGGAGAAAAATGAATGTAAATAAATCATATGAACAAGGATAAAATTGTAAAATTTGTAGGTCCATACCATGAGAAAGTGGTAGATTTGGGGACCTTACAACTAATGGTAGATTTGGCAAGTTTAGTGTAGGAAATTGTAGATTGTAAAATATCTCCTAAAATCTACTGAAACAAACATCACACTACGAATATGCGGGGAAGAGAGGTTTTAGAGATAGGTTTTTCTCCCAGGCCTGGTTCCCAATGGTAGCAAAAGAAGGTTATTTTATTCAAAAATTCTAGATCACATCTACTTTTTACAGCTATTTGTGGTAACATTCTTCAAAGTTTTACTCTAAATGGCAAATTGGAGGCCATTATCGGCATCTTCCTCCACCGGAAACCTTCCCTTTGACATCCATACTCCCCACTATTGAAGGAAGATCCCATCAGCTCCTCAAGAAGTATAACTTCCATCGACAACTCTCTTCATCTATGCTCTCTTCTAGAAGGTATTCCTGAATCTCTCTGATTTTATAATAGAAGTATATAAAATCTCTCAGACCCTCTCACCTTGTGTGAAGAACCTTAACCAAAGAAGCAACCGCGCAAAGACCTCAGTTTTAAACTTCTCAAACTCTCTCACTTTGTCTGAAAAACCCTTTGAAGAAGACATGTTGTTAGCCTCCAAACTCTTACCTACATTGGCACTCACGGAAAGAAGAATCTCGTATTCATCAAAAGGGAAAGAGATTGCTAGGGAGTTCTCCTCTCCACCTCTTAAGAGAATTAAAGCACCAACACTTGATAACTCTGACCTCATCCATGAGAACTCTTTGACCCTCATTGGTAGACTCAACAATCCCTCAGCCCAACGATTATGGTCATTGATCCCCTTCTTATCAAACCGCTGGAACCTCAAAGGTAAGGCTATTGGATATGACTTAGGTAAGGGTTGCTTCCAATTCAGATTTGAGTTTGAGGAAGACTTACAAAAAATGTTAAACAACAGATCTTATCACTTGATGCATGGATGGTTATACTGTAAAGATGGGAACCCATTATTGATCATTCTTTCCCATCAAAGATTCCCTCATGGATTGATGTACAAGGCTTACCACTTCTCTACTGGAAGCCAAGAATGATCACTGATATTGGGGAAGCATTTGAGGAGCTTGTGAAGCATGAGCTAACTCCAACTACTGCTAGACTCTGAATCATCATAAATGGCCTTCAACCCTTAATCATGGAAACATTGGTGGAGTTCCCAAATGGGAGTGAAGCTCTAGTGACACTAGATTACAAACGGTTAAAAAAGCATTGTCAACACTGTAAACGCCTATCTCATGAGGTAAAAGATTGTCCAGGAATGAAAGAGAAAAAGAACTTACAAAAAGAGCCATAAAAATCTGATCTCTATGTCATCTCAAAGAGACAACATAACCCCCTTGAGATCCCAGTATGATATAAATGTGAGACACGACTCAAGCCAGGACAACCAATTCTCTTCGAGCAGATCTTAGAGACACAATATATCCACATCAAGACCACATTTTGACAGATTTTCTCAGGACTACATAGCCTCAAGGTACATGAAATCTATATTCAGATCACACGGTAATCATACAGAGGAAACCAACAAAGAATGGAGAGAGTATTAAGCCCCCAGAGAGAAATATAGCTCCAGATATTACTCACCTTCCATACAATAGAGAGAAAAATCTCCCTCTAAAGCAAACTTTAAAGCTGAATCCTCTGTTTCCTTTAGGACAAGAAGACCACCATTTGAAAGGAACCTTACCTCACTAGCCAAGACAATCCAATTATCCCTATTCCCACAAAATATGAAGTTTTAGGAGACTTCAAAGAGGTAACAATCCAATACCTTAGATATGTTAACCCAACTGAAAAAGCTGCAAGGATGCATAGAGTCACACAAGGAGAAAAAAGAGGATTGAAAACTGAAACAACGAATAATATAGTCAATGCTCCTACCTACCAAAACCTCAACACAGTAGAGGTCCAAGAAGCACACACCCATCCGGTTCAACTACCTTCTCCTAACCTCTCTGGACACCCTGTCTCCATCCAAGCTGCACTTCTAGAACATGGAAAAAAAAAAAAAGAGGAGTTGTGAGTAAAACAGTAAACAAGAGTCCTCTCAAGATAACAAGGGTAAAGACTAGCAAGAGAACATTGATTCAACACTCTCCAAGAGAAAAAGATCCCTCCAAGGTAGGTGAACAATATGTCTAACAGTAAATTTTCAAATGCTAGAAGAAGAGATAATTAAGCTAACAATAACTTGGTCTCTACTAGTAGGGCACCCGCAAGAGAAAGGATAATACCTTCTATTCTGAAAGATAGGGTGGATTTTCATAATCCGCCAAGACCTCTTACTTAAGAGTAATGAGCTGAAACTGTTGTGGGCTGGGGAATCCCATAACAGTCCCGAGACTGCATGGAATATACTCCTCTATTTCACCAGACATATTATTCCTCATGGAGACAAAGAATCATGATCCCTTTGTTCTCGCTACCCTTCATTGGATGGGATATCCTCACAAAAAATTGGTCTCACCACACAACCATGGTGGAGGGGGTTTAGCCTTACTTTGGAAGCCGGAGGTAGTTAGAAACCCTTGAAGTATGCCAAAATTTCTTAGATACAAAAATTAAAGCTGAGGGTCTAACATTCTATGCTACCTTTCTTTATGGAGAACCCAAAATATCAAAAAGGAAGGAAATCTGGAATCAACTATCTTCAAAGGAATCAACAGAGAAGAACCCTTGTTCCTTATAGGATATGTCAACAACATTATTGATAGTTCAGAAAAACAAGGAGGTCAAAACAGAGCTGAGGGTACCTTTATAGACCTCAGATTTTTTATGTCTGAGTGTGACCTATTCGACATGCGCCACTTGGGTAACTTCCTGTCATGCTGAGGTAAAAGACATGATCACCTTGTTCACTGTTGACTAGATAAAGCAATGTCAAATGAGGATTGGGCTGAAGCCCCTTTGGAAGATGTGAATATCTAAGGTGTGTAGGATCTAACCATAGGCCACTCCTCACTCACTTTAACATGCAGAAGAAAAAAAAGAAAAGGAATCTTCAGGTATGATAGAAGACTCAAGGAAAACAAGGAAATTCAATAACTAATTGAGACATCCTGGACATTTGATGACCAAGAAACTGTAGAAGAAAAGATAACAAATGTCTGATAGGTATAATCATATGGACAAGGGAAAAGCGCCAAAACAGCTAGAAACTTATAGAGTTAAACAAAGCAAAACTTGAAAAGGCAATGGCTTGCTCTACTTCAAGAACATAACAAATCTCAGCAATAAATAATACCGTCTTCTTGGCATATAAGGCAAAAGAGAAATTCTGGAAATAAAAGAGTTGGCAACTATGGCTGGCTCTGGGTGACAAGAACACATGATACTTTCATGCTATCACCAAAAACAGAAAGATTATCAACAAGTTCTCTGTCATGAAGAAGAGAAAATTATCAAGGTTATCTCTGAATACTTCCACAACCTGTTTAAAATTCAAGGTGGAGATTGCATCTCTCATAAAAAAAAATACTTCCCTCACTGTTATATTGTCTATTGAGGAGATAAAGAAAGCTTGCTTTGCAATCCATGCAGATAAAGCACTTGGACCTGATGGATTCTCTGCCTCTTTCTTCCAGACTAATTGGGGGACAGTGGCCAAATGTTGTCATGGAGATTCAAGATCAAGATAAAACTCTTGAACAAGCAAAATCTACCAAAGAAACCTCGGCTTATCATCCTTCTTTGCCAATAAATGTCTCAAGGCCGCGTGATCGGTGTGAAAAATAACTTTTGAACCCACCAAGTAAGACCAAAACTTTTCAAATGCAAACACAATGGCTAGGAGTTCCTTCTCCGTAGTTGCATACTTCACTTGAGCGTCGTCAAATTCTTACTCGCATAGTAGATCACATGGACCTTCTTGTCGTTCCGTTGACCCAAAATCGCTCCTACTGCGAAATTACTTACATCACACATGATCTCAAATGGTAGGTCCCAGTCTGGTGCTTGTACAATGGGTGAGGTCACCAAAACGTTCTTGATATCTAGATACGTTTTTAGACACTCCTAATCAAAGTTAAATCCAACCTCCTTGCAAAGTAGCCTTGTTAGAGGTCTAGCTATCTTTGAGAGTTCCTTTATAAACCTCCAATAAAACCCTGCATGACCCAAAAATCTTATAATACCCTTCAACGAATTCGGAGGCTCCAAACTAACCATCACCTCAACCTTTGCTCTATCAACCTCCATAACCTTTTCCAAGATCTTATGCCCAAGAACGATTCCTTCTATAACCATGAAATGACACTTCTCCCAATTGAGTACAAGGTTGGTATCTTCACATCTCTTGAGTACCCTACAAAGATTAGAAATACAACCACCAAACGAAGCACCATACACAGAAAAATTATCCATAAACACTTCAACCATATCTTCTATTAAGTCTGAGAAAATCGACATCATGCACTTTTGAAAGCTTGTCGGTGCATTACATAATCTAATGGCATCGTTCGATAAGCAAAGGTACCATAGAGACATGTAAAAGTCGATTTCTCTTGATCACTAGGATGTATCGGAATTTGAAAGAACCCTGAAATATCGATCTAGATAACAATAATATGAGTGATTCGCTAACCTTTCTAGCATTTGATCAATAAAAGGTAGAGGGAAATGATCTTTTCTAGTTGAGACATTAAGTTTTCTATAATCAATACACATCCTATGACTGGTAATAGTCCTAGTTGGTATTAATTCATCTTTTTTATTCTTAACAACTGTTATTCCACCCTTCTTTGGAACTACATGAACGGACAAATCCAAGTATATCCGAGATACGATAGATTATCCCTGCATCTAGAAGATTGAGAATCTCTTTCTTAACAACCTCTTTCAAATAGGATTCAACCTTCTTTGATGCTCAATAGAAGTCATTGATTCATCCTCTAGATGTATCCTATGCATGCATAATATAATGATTGAAAAATTCCTTTAATATCATCGAAAGAATAAATTGTAGCCTTTGTAAACTTCCTTAATTCAACTAGAAGAATGGTTATTTCCTCATCACTAAGATTCTCATTCACTATAACCGGATAAGTAGAGTTTGTTCCAAGAAATGCGTACCTTAGCCTTTTTGGTAGTGGTTTGAAGTATACTTTTGGAGTTTTGAGTTCACTCCAATCATCACCCATGCTAGACTTACCATTTCTAGCTTCTTCAAGCTCACTCTCATCATCTACTTCAACCACACTCACATTGTGTGCAAATTGGGTGAGTTCCAAGAATGATGTGCTTCTTTCGATAGGCTTTTAAAAGTCAAAAAGCTTCTCATATTCAACACTCTCCACATCAATGAACTCATTCTCTCCATTCTTACAAGTAAGTGCTACTTGTAGAGAATCTTCCGATGTAAGCTCTTCTAACAACTCATCTGTCAACTCATCTATAGTCTCAATCCAAAACGATTGACCTTCTATCACCCAAATGAAGATCTATGCTCCCCTTTCTCACATCAATGATAGCTCCCACGGTTGCCAGAAATGGTCTTCCAAAGATGAGTGGATCATTTGGCTTTTCATCCATCTCTTACACAATGAAGTCGGTTGGCACCTCGAAATTCCCAATCATAACCGGCAAGTTCTCTAAAATTCCAAGCGGGATCCTAACCGGTCTATACGCCAACACCAAAGAAATTTGACATTACTTATACCTAGTAAATCCAAGATTTTTAGCTACCAAGAGGGTCATCAAACTCACACTAGCTTCCAAATCACACAAGCAACGAGCAGCACATGGTAAAGTGAAACTACCCGGATCTCTAAGTTTCTTTGGTACTATCTTTCGATGAATGATAGCACTACACTCATGATTCAAGACTACCATACCTTCCAAAGCTTTGTTTTCTCCTTGATAGCATCCTTAAGAAACTTGTTGTATTGAGGAACCAACAAGAATGCATCAGTTATAGGCATGGTCACTTGTACCTCTTTCATTTGCTTGTCAAACATGGCTCTATACTTCTCCATGAGTAGTTTCTTGAAGCGGCCCGGAAATGGTAGCTTAGGCTCATAAGGCAGTGGCATAAACAATGTCTTCGGAGCCAAAATCAGTTCCTTCTCTAGAATCCCCTTTCCTTTACGCTTGTTATTTACCTTCACTACCTCATCAACTTTTCTTCCTCGATAACCGGATCATCATCTTCAATCTCAAACACCACCTACCCCTTTTGCTTCTCAATGTCCTCATTGAGACCCTTAGAAGGAGCTTCCCGTGATGGTAGCTCTTTACCACTTCTAAGGGTAAATAACATTGATGTACTCTTTCAATTTAGGCTCAGATTTCTCCGGTAAAATCCTGGTTGACGACTTGAAGAAGCAGTCCTTGAGCCATTTGGTGATCCATATGTCTTATCTTCGAGTTGAGAGCTTTAAACTTTGTATTTAACTCATTGTAAGAACAATTCACCTTAGTATGGATCTCTGCCATGTTTTTCTTCATCTCAATAGCATCATTAGCTTGCCCTTCATATCAAAGTCTTGAGGAATGTTCCCTTGTTGTGGAGGTTGATACCCTTGTTGAATGTTAGGAGCGAAGTTAGGCTTGTTGTATCCTCCTTGGTTACATTGGAATTGAACTCTAGGAGCAAATTTTTTTTGTTGAGGATTTGAACCTTGATCTTGATTAGATGGCACAAAAGGTCTTTGTTGAAATCCTTGAGGACCTTCGGTCTTGTAGACTTGATCTTATGGGTTCTCCACATTGTTACTCCTCCAAGAGAAATTTGGGTGATTTTGGTAGTTTGGATTGAAGCCTTTGTTGTAACCACCTTGGTAGTTCCCTTGACCACCCACAATATTTATCTCTTCTTGCCCTTCAACAGCTTCTTAAAAACCAATCTCTTGAAAGCTTTGGTTACCATCACAATTACCTACAAAGTTGACTGGCCGTTGTGTAGCTTGTAAGACTTTATCCATCTTCTCGTGTAAAGACTGGATCTCCTGACCATATTTCCCATCACTATCTCCACTTCCCCGTGGAGCACGGTCATAATCCTCACTGTAGTTTCCATCACTTTGTGCTAGATTCTCAACCAAGGACATCCCTTCGTCAGCATCCTAACCCAAGAAATTCTTGTTGCTTGTCGTATCAAGTAGCATTTAGAACTTAGGTAGGACTCCTCTATATAGGTTGGTTAGGAGTGATGCATTAGAGAACTCGTGGTGGGGGCACTTGGTAGTGTAGCACTTAAACCGCTCTCAAGCTTTGCTAAAACTTTCACCATTCTTTTTCGTGAAGCTTGAGATCTTATTCCTTAACTTTACGGTTCTTGAAGTAGAGAAAAACTTGGCTAATAAGGCCTTTTTGCACTCATCCTAAGAGTTGATGGAGTCACTTGGAAGATTCTTCTCCCATTGTCCCTTATCCCCAAGAAAGAATGGGAATAGACAGAGCTTAAAAGCGTCTTCCCAAACACCATTTATCTTCACCGGGCCGCATAACATATCAAATTGTTCTAGATGATCCAATGGGTCCTCCATTGGTAGACCTTGAACTTAGATCCTTGCACCATGTTGATTAGGCTTTTCTTGATCTCAAAGTTGTTGTTCCCAACCGGCGGAGGCCTAATACCATTTCAGTTCACACGCACATTCGATGCATCATAAGCTCCAATCACCTTAGCGGGTCTAGGGCCATGGTGATGAACTTGCTCACCATCATCTCCTTGACCACGTTGATTATGGCCTTGATTACCATCACCAACGTGTGGGCCTTGATTATTCATACCCAATCGTGAAAGATGTTCCAAACGTTCATACTCACGTCTTGCTCTTAAATTCTCTATTTCCAATCGACGAATGTCGTCAACCAAATCAACCAAGTTCTCTTGAAGTCTGCTTCTAAAGGACACCAATTCTTTTGCGCAAACACTTGTCCACTTCGAGCAACATTTGGCGATTTCCATCATTCGTATGGTCCGTTCGTACAATCCGTTCGTACAATCCGTTCGTACAATCTTTGAAGTCTTTGGTATGTTTGTTCCAAAGCTATTCCACATTTGTCCGAGAATTTTCTACGTCTTGTCCACGGTCCATTTTTCTTGTTCGTCATCCGTATCGCTATCAATGGAACGAGGTATTATGAAAACACCCAGAGAGGAAGTCCAAATCATTTCCCATTTTTCTTTAATTAGTGCACGCTTGACAGATTCAAGAAGCTTAGGTGTTCCGCTGTAGTAGCCTATACTTTTATCAGGCTATGGCTTAGCGTCTTTGGTAAACTACCTTGGTGGAAACTCTGTCTTCTTTGGCTTCAGCTCATATTCAGTTATTTTGTGCGATTTAGCCATATTACAATCATATGTCACAGCAAACAAAAGGGGAAGTGAGATAAATGTGAAGTGTACGAGACATCACCAGTTTAGTCTGTATACAGACTTCACATATGAAGTGTATATGCACAAGTGAAGTATGTGTTGAACACTTCCTTATGAAGTCTCGTACACTCTAGTAACTGTAAATTCGAGATCAGAAAATGTATAAACGAAGAGACTAAACTGAATTGGAATATGAAGATGAATAGAGATTAAAGATGTGTCTCGTCGGTTGTGATTCCCAGATTGGCGAATCAAATAAAGATGGAATTAGATACAAAAAAAAAAAAAAAACGGTTCAGAGAAAGAGTAGAGAGAGGATGTTGTTGTAGAGAGGGTGTCGTTGAATGGTGATTTTCCGGCAATAATTTCTAATCCACGGAAACGGTTCGGTGAAAGAGTGAGGAGAGGGAGTCGTTGTCTGGTGATGAATAACAACCCAAGTCGACGGCGACGACTCGGATAGGGTCAGGAGAGAGAGTCGGTGTTTTGTTGCCGACGACGGCGAGATGAGCAAACCCTAAATGATAGATTTTGGTGTTCTCCCGTAGGGAAGAATATCGATTACCTACGACGGCGACGATCAGAAGAGAAACAGAGAGAGTGTCGGTGTTTAGAGATTATCGGCGACGTTTGGTGATTCGAAGGAGAAAGAGAAAGATAGAGATTTTTTTTGTTTTTTACCCAAAGTAATTATTGCAATATATGTTTATATCCTGTTTAGTACCTGTAATTTTTTTGCCCCAAAACTTTTTTACCCAAAAAATTTGAAGTTTTTCGAAATTTTACGAAACTTTTTAAAAGTTTTCGAAATTAGACTTCTACAGCGAAGTCTGATAAGTCGATTTGTCAGACTTCATATACTAAATCTCTTAACAGACTTCACTAGAGAAGTCTGTAATCCCTAAATTTATTCCAATGATTAACAAAACATTAGATTACTAACTAGATACACTGAACCACCTTGAGTTTTGAGTCCATTCATAATGATTTCATCTTTGCCCTTTCCGATGTCCCAAATCCATTATTGAATAGAAAAAATGATTGAGTGAGAACGTCATAAATTCACATTTTTTTTTCATCGGAGAAAAGGAAAAAAGAAGTCTTAGCATGAAGTCTCTGAATGAAGTCTGCGTGTGAAGTATGTGCATGAAGTCTATAGTCTATCATTTTCAGACTTCATTAGGAGACTTCACTTACAGACTTCACTTACGGACTTCACTAAAGAAGTCTGTAAACCCTAAAAACAAAACATTAAATAACCAGATACGCTGAACCACTTTTTTTTTTTAAGTCAAGTCCAGTCTTAATGACTTCATCTTCTCCGTTTCCCGTCTTTTCTGTTTCCCATCTATTAATCACTTCACCTCCATAGACAAAATCGTTTCTTCTCCACTACTTTTATCTGTGCAACACAAAAAACAATAGATATCAATTTGCAAGGTTCCGTGCAACAAAGTCTCGCTTCGTACTTACAATTCTGTCTATAGAGACTGGAATCCGAAGAATCGATTCTTTGAACGACAAGCACTACTTGAAATTTTCAAGTTTCACCCAAATCTGTGACATCAAAACCAAAAAAAAATGTTGCTATAGGTATGCATGCAAATTTGTTAAAGCATAATTTGTATGCATGTAACTTTATTTAATTGAAAGAGAATACTTATGTTGTAGATATTATGGGCATGATCTGCAGCACCAACCCCCCTTCAAGAGAATCCACAAAACAGTGCTCAAACAAAAAGTGTGTTTCACATCAAATATGTCATGTAAGTTTAAACCAAACAATAATAACACCATGACGAAACTCACATTATTGTAATGTACAACCATCTTTTATTAATCATAATAGAGAAAATATGCTAAAGTGTGAGGTAACCGGCGAACACGATTTTGACTTCTGAAATGGCTTTAAGAACAGGAGGGATTGAGAGGTGATCGTGGTGCTTAAATTATGGAGGATAAATATGTGGGCGCATAAGTGTGTTATTCACTACAAATAGTTTAACATATCGTAATTGATTTCGAAAATACTAATCTAATTCACACAGATGGTGATCATCGCCTAAAAACGGAAAAAGGCTTATCGAACATTTTATGAGGAACCGAGCATTTTGATGTTTCATCAAAAGTCTCACATAATTCTATTAAATTAAAAATATACAAAAGAAAGAGAAAAAGTGAAATAAATCTCTCATTTGAGAAACTTTGAAAGCCTCGTAAAAAAATTTATTAACATTTATTTTTCTACAAACAGTCAATTATTTTTTCAACTTTAAAATTAATTATATAATTAAATTGTATCATAAATATTAATATTAATATTATATTGTTAAAAACCTTATCTGAGAGTCTCAATAGATGGAGATGCTTTAACGGTGCACAACTATATTCCCTTATATAAGTATATACTAACCTCTATTCATAGAAAACAGTGCACAACTATATTTTTTATTTGAATTGACTTGCTATATTTTTTCATTCTTTGGATAATGGTGCCTAACTCTCCCGGTCCCATCCATCGTGAAAATGGTATTTCATCAAATCCTCGGCTTCCTTTTTTGAGTGCTAGTTTCCCGTCCATAGTTCTGCAGCTCCCTATTTAGTGTTACCTTTTAAATTTCCGGTTCAAAATTTCTTGTTTCTATTGTGTTGGGCTTTTTAGGTGTATATAAGAAGTCTAAGGTTTATAATATTTATTATCGTTGTGATCATGCTTTAATCCTAAATATCTTACTACAAGTGCATAGCAAACGTGATAATCTAGCTTGGTGATTAAATTCCCAAAGACCAACATAGTACACTATGAATTATGATTGTTTAAATTAAGCTAAAAATGAAATGGAATTTTGGTTTGTAACTCATGAAAAATGTAAACAAAGTTGTAAAATCAATTAAAAGAAACATTGGGTGAAGGGAAATAATTTTTAAGGTCATGGAAATGCATGCAAGAGAATAAATGAGAATGCATTAAATATCTTCTAAAAAAAAAAAACTCGAATTGCGAATGTAAACTTATCATATTTCCGTATATTTACCTCAAAAAAAACTCATTTTTTCTTTAATGATTTCTCTATTATTTGTCCGAGTTTACAACATTATCTTTCACTTAAATTTCTCGGACACGCCTGGGGAAGAGCGGTTTTTAATCTAGTATAAGTATCTTGTATAATAAGATGATTGTTATTAAACCGATCTATAGACTTTTGTGTACAAGGAGTGAACGAGATTATTGACATATAATATAAATAGCATAATTTTCAAAAAGTAAGTTTGGTCCATGGTGGAGAACATAGTCGGGTTTTGTCCAAAACGTGAAATCCTTTTTTTCTCGACGCCAATAAGGACGTATACTTCTTACATTGAAGCCCACCCAATGCTAATTCTTGTTAACAATGCGTCATAAATTTTGTCTCCGGAAAAATATAGACAAAAATAATTAATCTTTTCTTTTCGATTGTTTTGCAACTTGTTATTAGGCTCGTGATTTGAAACGCATCACTGAACTAACAGAAGTGTCTTGTTAAACGTCACACCCTCGTGACCTAATACTAATAATAGCCTTACATGTATTTATATAGAAAGTTAAAAACAATAACGTACGATAGGATATATTATGATTAAAAAATAAATCGAAATCAAAAGTGGGGACGTTTAGCTTTGCCGCAGAAGAGAGCGTTAACAGGAGGCTCGGCTTCAGTATAAAGAGACTTCTCGTCGTTCCATACACGAACATAGAGTTCTTGTCCTAAGTATCTCCTTGACCATATTTGTGACCTCAAATTCCACATTCCCTTATTGTCTAGTGACACCAATATGCTCGTCCACGACATTGGATACACCTATTTTTACAAACATATATAGAACATTCAGAACCATATAAATATGCATGCATGTACTAGACGATGTGATATATTTTCCAAGCGTTAATAAAGCCACAAGACTATTCATATTTATGGGTAGACATATTGGGCTACCAATCGGGATATTATCTTCCAACGAAGTGTGGGGTCAACATTCTTCGTTCAAAACCACAGCTTGTCAATGCTTACAAGAAAGTGTTTTATTTATAAAAAAATATCTTAAATCAAGTTTACAAGAAAATTTTGGTTCAGATCAATTTCCAACTCGTGTTCGTAACAAAATCTTGAATCAAATTAAAAATTATCTAAGAAAAGTCCAATACTATCATTTATTCTCATTATGGTTAATTACCACTATGTCTTTTATGAATCTACTTTATTATAAAATTGTGTCATTTAATTTTTTGTTTAAATCAAAAATATAATTTTCTAGATAATTTAATATATTTTTATAGAATCTTCCAAAAATGTTAAATTTACATTTTTTAGGAACGGATAAATGCGACATATGCAGGTTATATGTAATTTTATGCGACATATGCATGTTATATGTAATTTTAACATTTGTTTGATTAATTTTAAAAGTGCATTTTTTATACAATATTTGTTCTAATATATAAAACATATTTTTTTGATAATCTCGAATTAATTAATATCAAAAAAAAATTTTTTTTTTTTTCTCCGCGGATAGCTACCTAGTATATTTTTAAAATGTAATTTAAATACATAATTATTTTTTTTATATTCATCAAAATTCATGTTCACAATTTCCTATAAAATTGCTTTCCGGGCAAGTGATATTTTAAGTTTTAGATCAGCCCACAAAAAAAAGTAAATAGATATCTTGGGTGGGAAGGTTTTGGGCTTTGATTACACCGACCAACTAGGAAAAAAAAAAATTTGTGCGTTATAAATAAAATTGTCAGTGTTGATTTAAAATTTTACCTGAAAAGTGTGCCTTGAAACAGCATCAATCAAATTGTAACCTCTCCTCTTGGCCATGTTCCATGTGCCTGACCCGTATCTGATTATAATTCAAAACATCCTTAATTAATCTAACGAACAAATCTGATTGATTAAGAGCAAGAGAGAGACGGATCAAAGAACTAATTAAGGCTTAATTGTTACCCAACAACATATGCGCTAGTGCCGTCAAGGTGCCAAGATTGCACAGATCTCTCGTTGTTCTGGAACACGAACTCCACGTACTCATGAAGAGCCACATCAAAGACCGAAGTTCCGAGAATGGAGGGTCCTGGTGTGGGAATGTTCATAATGGTCTTGAAATTGAACACCCCGGGAATGTTGAACCAGTCGGCTAATTTCAGTGGAGTTGTTGGGTTAACGTACGACACACGGTTCACTGTGTACCGGAGTTTCCCGTTGATCCTCGCTCTTCCGTTGGCTAAAACAAAAGTTCGACTTATCGGTATGGTGCCGTAGTGAAAGGAACCTTGTGGATTTGGCCTTGCTGCATTCGCCGTCAAATTTAACCTAAATTTACCTTTCAAATTAGGTGTTGGCATAAAGTTGCATAGTTTAGTTTTATGTGATTAAATAGTTTAATTTACCTGATGGTTCTTGCTTGTTTCATGGACCAATGGATCTGGTAAGTAGGACCAATGGGGAGGGGATGAGATGGTCTGATTTTGGAGCCTTGGTAACTGAGGATTCCTGTAGTGGTCAGTACCGGTTTGGTAAACCGCGTTGAAGCCACAATGAAGTAGTCCTTGACTGGAGCTTTCAATGTGACCAGCACGGTTACAGACTGGCCAACGTGTATGTCAAGTGACTCATATACTTCTTGCAGAGTGTGAGAGCCTTCTACTTCGACGAGAGTCATCATGTGTCCTTGAATCCTAAAGTTAATTGATGTCGATATCCCGACATTCGATATCCGAAACCTATATATCTTGCCTTTACAAAATACATAACACAAACCATAACGTCAATAATGAGTACAAAGAACTAAGAGTTGAATTAAGGAAAAAAATGGATCTTAGTTATGAGGATTTACCATGTTGACCGGTAAAGACTAAACCTTTAGAGGCACCATTGATGAGAAGGCCGTCCGGAAGAGGAAGAGCACGACCTGAATCAAGCCTCCTTCGCAGTTCCTGTCAAAAACAACAACGAGGCAAAAATATTCAGATCGTTTCGTTTAACCCTAAAATGAATTTAGTTACTTGGAAAACAAGTTAAATCTTGTATTAGGGATTTAAGTACCTTGTGGCCCATCTTGTACCAATCACTGACGAGGAGAGTGAAGTCAGCGTCTGGTTTAGGGTAAGGAACGAAGATGACTGACCTGTGGTTCACGTTAAGTGCACCAAAAGCACCACTTGCTCTGTGCATCGACGTCGAAGCAAAGTATGTATAAGTACCGATTTGGTCCTTGAGTTGAAAATGGTAAGTCCAATTCGAGTTTGGTTGGATCGGACAGTTTGTTCCCAAAACTCCGTCTTGCCACGACATCCTCCTCTGTTTAATTCCGTTCCTACGCATTTTTCTAAAGTATCAAGTTCTGGTTCTGAATGGTAATTATAAGATTTTGTGATTCCATAGTTTTTGCTTTGATCAATTGTATAATTTATAATATCACGATTTCTTTTCAATATTTTTATTATTTTCCAAGATTAATGAACATAAATAGCTAATATACATTTTAAAAAAAGTTTCATTTTATTCGTTTATTATTTCCATAAATATTTGTCATTTTCTACCGTATGCGGTATTACCAAAATTATATTTGTGTCTATATCAATAAAGAATTCTCGAAACAGTTAAAGAACCTCATCAAATTGATTTTAATTCTGAACCCAATTTAAATGTTTTAGTTGCGCACATGCTAAAAGACGTGTATAAATTTTTACGTACCAGGTGATAAGGAAAGGTTCATCAAGCTTGTTAATGACATTAACAACGATGTTATTGTTTGTTACACCTTCAATTGCAGGACCAGGGAACTGGCTATTGATAAGAATAACCTGAAAAACAATATAAAAAAAACTATATAATTATCACTAATCGTTAATAAAATGAAACCAACATAAGAAGAGAAAAAAACAATAAAAGAGATAGAGAACAGTGTATAACCTGTTGAGGAACACCTAAAGGAGATCTGGTTCCATAAGTAACAGTCCACGTGAAGAAAAGATAAGGGTCTTCTGCGTTTACCATAAAAACTGAGCTGAAACAATAAGCCAATAAGAACCCTAAAAGCAAGAGATTTGTCTGCTTCATTTTCTAGAGAACAAATTTAAGTGTTGTTAAGTTTGAGAGAGAGAGAGAGAGAGAGACTTTGAGAGCAGAACTATTAATTTTCTTGAGATTTCACCAATTCAGGTTGATCTGAAATATATACAAGTGACTAAGTCTGTATAAAACAGAGAAGTAATCAGATGGAAGTGACGAAGTAAGTTCATATTGTGAATCCCCATGCATGCATATGTACACCAAAGGCACCGATGCTCTTTTGCGCCGTAATTCATGCAATTGCCGCAAACTTTTTTTTTCTCCTTAAAAGTTTTCTAATGGATTTTTATTTGACATATGAAAATATGATGGGTTAAGTAAGAGAACCTATTTTTTTTATTAATTTCAATTTTCAGCAAGTTATTTATTTTTATTATAGTACCAAGAATGTATGAATTGTAGTGTTTGATCTTGTAAAAGAAAAGAATATAGAGACAATGAAACTTCTAAAGACTTGGAAGTTTCCAAATCTACTATTTTAAATAGAAAAATATTTTTAGTTATCGTTACATGTATTCTATTAAATATTAATATATTAATTCGATGTCAAATTACCTTTTAAGTCAACACTGATCAATTTCTAGTATCTAGCATATTCATCACTTTCTTTCTTTTTTGGTATAATTTAAACCATAGATTTTAGATATGACAACTCTGAAAACGTTTCAACTGCGGTAATTCTTTTATGTTAAGGTATCTACTTTATGAAATATGCACAAGAGAATAAGTCTGCGGTAATTCGTAATTCGCCGTACATATAGGATGAAGTCATGAACTTGTATCTCGATTAACTTTTACACTAAACCGGCTTACGCATTTGTACAACACACGCATGAACTATATAGCGAATATATTTCAGCTAAATATATATATTAGAAGGTTTTGCATCAACATATAGTATCTTTATATAGGTTTTGAATGTTGACGGAACCGCACGGTGCGGTGCAGTTCTAATAGTAACGAAAATCTCTGCATATACATATATATGTATATGTTTTTGTTACTATTAGAACTACACCGTATTTTTCCCACAATTGTTCCCTACGTTATTATTCGGAGCAAAAATATATAGTTGTGTGTTGGGGTGGTCGATGACTCGATGTCAGTAAAAAAGAAGTTATAGTCAGGGCATCATCAATAGGGGGTTCTTAAATATGGGGTTCTTAAGATTATATGTATATAAAATAATAATTAAATATTAAAAAAGTTTTTAAAAGAAAAGAGAGGAAAGAAGTTGTTAAGATTGTATGTATATAAGATAATAATTAAATATTACAGGGGTTTTTAAAAGAAGATAGAGAAGTTTTTAAATTTCTTATTTAAAAAACTTTCATGGTGGAGTTTTCAATGAAGAGAGAGGAATTGAGTTGTTAAGAGTGTATGTATATAAAATAATAATTAAATATTAGAAAAAATTTTAAAAGAAAAAAGAAGAATGAAGTTGATAAGATTGTATGTATATAAGATAATAATTAAATAATGTTAAGAAACCCAAATTAAAAAACTTGGGTTGATGATGGCCTCACCGCCACGAACCGCTTCTCGTTTAGTGCAACATCGGATCGTGGAATTTGAGATTACAAGCTCATAAATATAAATTAGGAAAAAGGAAAAAAAAAAACTCGAACAACTATACATAGATGTTCATAACTAATGAGACACTAATTGGCATTAGTTATTAATTACTTTAAAAAGTAAAATGAAGGTGGAGTACGTCCATGTCAAACCGAGTGGTAACTTGTGGACATGGTGAGGCATCCCTAAAAGGGCACATTGGGAATCCAATATTATTATATAACTAATCAACACGTGAATGCGTAACCAATAAGCTCGGTTTTTTCATGTTGCTCTCCTTAAATATAAATTAGTTGATTTACTGTTTTTAATTGATATAGGCATGGATTATAAGAAAACAATAGAAAACTGAACTCGATCCGATAACGCCTCCTAGGACCGCCAAATTCTAAATTCTCGTTGTCTCGATTGCTAAATTTAGAGGTTTATTCTATTTTACATTTTTAAGAAAACTTCTATTATATTGAATTTTCAGTTTCTTTAAAGATGCATTCTAAACTCTCATGTGGTCGTAAGTTTACCATATTTTTTGTGAATCAACAAACTTAAAATTGCTCTAATTTGGATAACTAACATTCTTTTGTATCGTATCCAATGCATCCTCGCATATTATCGAGTTTTCTAGCCAAATTAATGAATTTTTAGAAACACACATGATTGTAATTTTTCATAGTTATATTGTTTTGTTTCAAAAAAAATTTCACATCCTCTAAATCCTAATTACTCGTCATCGAATAGTCCTACATGTGAACATGGTTTCCTTATCAAGCAACACGTACATATCGACCATGCATGACTTCCACGTCACCACAACTTCACCACGACGTGTTACATCAAGAACTAATAGAAATCTTCTACTCACAATCCGGTCTAAGTCTATCAATTTCCAATAAATATCATAAGTTATAATTTTCTTATTTTAATATCCATCTATCAATTCAGCTTTTATCAAAAACAGGCATGGCTAACGACGTGAGCAAAGATCCCTCACCCAAATCTGGTAAAAGAAACATAATGGCAAAAAAAATATAATTCATGACCAATTAATTAGATTTGCTTTTTAGACTTACTTAGATTCTGTTTTGTTACTTGCTATGTTTCATATACATCGAAGATATTGTGGAGGATATTTACTTATGGAGGAGGAAGAAACTGGCCTTCTCAATACTCTCAGTCTCAACGGCGACATGGATTTTACTCAACTTTTATGGTTTCAATTCCATAACCATTGTTTCTTGGATCGGCATCGCTCTTGTCTCTATGGTTTTCCTCTGGGGGAGCTTACTTCGCCTTCTCAGCAAGTAATTAATATTCCATCTCAAACTATTTGAAGATCTTATGAAAAAAATTATTTAAAAGATAAATTTGTTGTTTTTTTTAAAGATTCTTAAAAACCTTAAATACCCCAATATTTATTTCTAATATTAAAAATAATATCTGCAACGGATATGTTTTAGTGATATGCATAAGTTGTTTATGTTAAACATATGCGGTTCATGTTTTAAACGGAACACATTTGAAAGATGGTCTTATAAATAATCCAAGTTAAAATGGTATCCTCCAGTATGTTGATTTATTTTCGGACAGGGTCGAACCGGAACTATCAGGGTTAGAAGTGTCGGAGGAGTTTGTAGCAGAGACAGTGAGGTCTTGTCGGATGTTAACGGAAGAAACTGTTAGATGGATGTTCCGAGTCGGTGCTGAGAGTGAATGGTTTGTTTTCGCGAGAACCGTTTTAAGTTTTTGGATCTTTTCAAGAATTGGGAGCCTTCTCGATTTCCATACTTGTCTCTTCATCGGTACGTAACTAATTTGGTAGTGCACAACACAACTAATTAGTTTAGTAATACTGATTAATCAACTGT
The DNA here is from genome assembly GCA_004349715.1 of Crucihimalaya himalaica. Classification (NCBI taxonomy): domain Eukaryota; kingdom Viridiplantae; phylum Streptophyta; class Magnoliopsida; order Brassicales; family Brassicaceae; genus Crucihimalaya; species Crucihimalaya himalaica. Next base: position 146,738 of record SMJT01000100.1, on the reverse strand, counting down.
TAATTCGTTAGTTTAATCATCAATCATCTGGTGTAAGATTGACGGTTAATGGCAGTGATAATTATCTCAAAATGGTCACACTTTTTTTTTTTTTTTTCATAATGGTATTTACGATTAATGGGTAGTAGTAATGTTGATTCAGGGAAAAAAAAGAATATAAGAATATTAATAGAGTTATAAAGAATACATTGTAAAATATATTGTAAAATGTAAAAGAATACATTAAGAAACATTAAACGAGATAAAAAGACCTTGAGTAGATGTGGTTCATATTTCTTGATTCTCTGGCATTTACAGGTTTGGTGATGGGCTTGACAGTTCCAAAGTTTTGGGAGAAGTATGGAAATCAAATACATAAGCAATTGGGTAATCTTAAAGAGAGATCAAAGGGAGCGTATGATACAACTTATGAGAAGATTTTAATGATGAAGAAAAAGTTACAGCATGGTACAGATGAGAAAGTGAAAAAATCAGAGTAGATTTTTTTTACCTGTATTGTAAAATAGTAAAATAGATGTGCTGCATGTGTAGACCCGTAAACAAAATTTAGTAAGAAAATCTGATAAAGTTTCAGATCTTAATTAAAATTTTGGTAGTGATTTACAGCAAGTCAGCAACATATCATAGTTAAAGATCTAATATGTTACCGTGGCCCAAAAAAAGAGAAGAAACAAAAAATCCATAAACACATCGGAAGCCACTCTTTTATCAGAGCCAGGTTTCGATCCTGGGACCTGTGGGTTATGGGCCCACCACGCTTCCGCTGCGCCACTCTGATTTGTTGATTTTAAAGCTACCAAACTCTTATATAACATAATTTGTCTTGGACACCTTCTTCATTACTTGTTACAAGCAAAGCCTCTCTATCCCCATGAGAGTGTCTAAATTTCATTGTAAGCCTTTGTATCTTTCAGAAATACAGAATCCATATCCGGCAAAAGCCTTAAATTTCTAAACCGCATCGAAAATCCGAGGCATCCTCGGATCAAATTTGCTGTCGGTATAGAGAAGTGATGCATATTGACAATTCTGAATTTCTAGATGCAAACATTAAATAATTTAGATCCTCAAGAGTAAGTAACTATCCAAGAAATGAAAAAAATGTATTTGTTTCTTTTTATTGCAATTGGGTTTTAATAACTAGCTTCCTTGTTCTCAGATTTCCTCCATTTAACCGGTGGCTCAAGCTATTCCTCCTCCTCTTCTTCATGGAGATTCTCATGTCCCATTGGCTGCATCAAAAACTGTCCTTCCTCTGTTTGCTCTTGACTTTCTTGTAATGGAGGCTGAAGCATAAGTTGTGTCTGAAGTTGGTCATGGTTGATATGACCATGCTCTGTCTCTTGACCCATATGATAAGGATCACCAAAGCTTCCTAAAGCAAGAGATGGTCCAGACAACGACCCACCAGCACCGTGATCATTCACATCCATTTGGTTATAACCCGTGGCTGTAACCGACCCATTGTTGTCAATTCCGTAACCATTAAACATCCCTTGTTGGTCTCCTCTATCCAAAATCATTGCAGCCATTCTCTGTGCATCAGAAGCTATGAATTGCAACTGCTCATCTTGCGGTTGATGTTGCTGCAGAGACAAGTTCGGTTCGCGTATCATCAACGGTTCACCTTGAGGGATCACTCCAGGTGGCATTCCTTCCATAGACATCATGAAATTGGGTGGAGGATTGTTACCTAGAGGACGAAGATAAGGCGGCTGAATCACAGCATCAGGTCCCATGTAACCGGCAAGCTCTTCTTTAGCAGTGACAAGATCTTGTTGAATTTTCTTGAGGTATTGTTGTAAAAAAGAGATGAGACCAACGCATCCATAGATTGGGTCACGGATACGTGCCTCGGCTTCATAGAAGAGAGAGTTAACAGTGTCTTCGCGTTGGTCAGGGTGGATATCGTTAAGGATCTTGGTTACATTACTTGCTCCAAAGACTCGGTGAACACATATAAACTTTTGAGGATTAGTTGGTGGAAAATACGGTGCAAATACACATTCTTGAGTGCATTTACGCCTCAAGAGCTTGCATGCTGCACAAGGTGTTGAAGCCATTCCCTCTCAAGAAACCACACTATCAAAGTTTTAAAAAGAAATGTAATTAAGACGTAGAAAACAAGGAAAATAACATGTAAGACATGTCTACCTTGAAGATCAAGAAACACATAATCTTATACGTTTTAGCTTAAAATACAAATAACGAAGAAAAATCGAGGGCATTTAGATCCTCCTTTGAATTAAACAGATCGCATCAACTTTCTCAACAAAAAAAAAAAAAAAAAAAATTATGAACATTTAATATTTTCTTACGAGAACGGAGAAACTATATCAAAATTCAGCCAAAATCAATCTCTTTATAGAAAAGTTCTGAAATCTACATAGAATGGATCAAATGAAATTGAAATTAAGAAATCGCACCCGATCGTTCTAGACCACCAATCCTGTTTTCATATGACCTTCGATGAGGAACCTGAGGTAACATAACTAGTTAGAAAAATCCAAAAAAAAAGTAAAAGAATGAAATCCGAATAACAAACTAAAATTATGTAAAATTTACTGGATTTTTGGGAGGGAGTGAGAGAGAATGAAGGAGCAAAATAAAAGACAGAGATTTTCCCAGTACAGTGCCTTAGGAATCGTGAGGATTGATTACAAACTAAGGAACAAATGACGGAGATGTTTCTGAGAAAATTTTAAGGAGACAAAAGTTGAGATTTAGAAACCTTAAAACACAACAAGAAGAGAGAGAGAGAGAGAGAGAGAGAGAGAGAGAGAGAGAGAGAAATAGAGATAGAGATAGAGACATTGTTTTTACCAAGTTACGCACGTGTGGTCAAATATCAATCTTAACCGCTCATGCAATATATATATATATATATATATATTTTGTGATTGATAAAATTTTGAAAAGTGTTATTTGATTAGTAAGTAGATGACTAATTCAATTTTTATAGGAAAAGTTACATTGGTAGAAAACAAAATGTGTTATTTTTAGATACTGTTTTTATAAATTTAACTGATTATTCTTGAAATTTACTAGGTCTTGATCCATTTAACTTGCATATTTAGATTCTTAAAAAAAAAGAAAAAAACTATAGCATAATTTTATGTATTTTACATAAGTGTTCAACTACATAATGAGAAATTTGAATATGAAATGTGTGAAGTTTTTACATAAAACGATCATTGAGCGTTTATTTTTAAGTGATAATAACAAAAGTATATTAGATTATTTAAACACTGAATTAGCTAAAAAGTGATAATAACAAATGTATATCCTTATTTTTATGTTTCAGATATTTTTTATTTTATAAGCAGTTAGAATATTAATCCATTGAATATTTTTCTCAAAGTTTTCGGATAATATCATATGATGGAAATTTTTAGATCGATTTCTCTTAAATGGCTTATTCAACTAGAGTTTTTCGAAGAATTTTATTTCGTCTAGAATACTTAGAAAATGATCATTTCAATAAATATGACCATCGAAAATAAGCTGATTTTTTTTGTAGTGTAAATCGATTTGAAATTTATAGAGTGAATGTTTAACTGATACTAATAAAAGATAGATTAGGACTTGAATTTAAGATTAAGCTAACAAAAAATCTCAACTTCTGGTAGTCTAGTGATAATACAATTTGATACCCAACCTGATGTTTTCTTAAAACAAATCTTCAATAGTATATTATATCAAAAATATAACTTTTTGATATATATATATTTTTTGAAAGAACAGTTTCCTCTCTCTCCCCTGTGCGATTCAACAGGCGACGCTTAACAACTTCCCGTGTCTAATTTTCTGGCCGGCGTCGGCCATCGTCTTTCTTTTCTTTCTTTGTTTTTTAGATTCATGTTAATAATAATAAGTCTCTTCTTTGTATGTCTTTCTCGAAGATGACTCAAAGAGCAAATCTCACAATATGTTCTTTCTTCTGCGAGCAAATGTTTTTCCGACCATTTAATGAGGAAAGTGTTGGTTTCCTTCCGTCGGAGAAATCCCTAGACAATTTCTTCTTCCAAGCTTTGGAATTTGATATTTGTTTAAATTCGAATTTGTTGACTATGAATCCCTAAATCTGTCTTCTCTCTATTCGAATTTAAATGTTAATTTCATATGCAAGATGCAAGAAGTTAATTCTGAATTTGTTGATGTTCCATTTCCTTTGCGGATGGAAGTTGTACAAGAGACGATGATGAATCGAGCTTCTCTCATGGTGTTTATCCTGAATATACATAGTCAAAATGATGACCCACTCGTCGCTGATCTTTGCCACCGTCGATGTTTTGTTCGCGAAGAGAGGGTTTTGTTTCCTTATGCCCTGCCTTGCCTCATCTCAATCGTCCAATCACGGCAACAAATCATATGACTAGTCAAATCCTTCGTTTGTGGGGTGTTTCTTATGAGTGGTTGGTCATGGGTCATTCTTGGTTTTTAAACTTTTCCAGGGAATTCTGGAGGAAAACATCGTTAACGTTCAAGATGGGGTCGGGTCGTTGCAAATATTAACGAAAAGAGGATATTTTATCGAGTTTTAGAATACATTATTCAAATTTAATTGCAGCAATATTGACAAAATTTCGACTAGTCAAAGTAATGCGGTATGCATTTTGGAGTTTCATCTATAAGGTGATAGCCAACTACAAATGTATGAAAGGGAGATGTAACATATTTTATCTGTTAGCCTATAAGACTTTCGATCAGAAAAACTTGGTCAAAATTCCACTCTTTCATCAAAATTGTTTACAATTTTCTCTTTTTGCGTTAACGGTTGTAATATATTTCTTCATGTATTCTGTAAAGCTCTTTTTGATATAATATATGTGATTTGCAGGAAGAAAAAAAAATTACATTAACTACTTTTCAAAAAATAAAGAAAAAAGCATCTAAAATGTATGAAAGCATTGTGGATAAGGATCAAACAGAGATTCATGAGCAGGTCCTCCAAATTTTTATCCTCAGCTGAAAAAACCACACTCCTGAAAGTCAGTGCCGGCGGCAATGCCTACTTACACTATGTCCTGTGTCATTATGTAAAAGAATCCAATCAACTTTAACTAGATTCTAATGGGATGTTTCAACTGGAAAGAAAAAGTGATGGGTGACTTGGACTAAGTTGAAAAAATCTAAACGAGATGGAGGTCTAGGTTTTAGAGATATCCAAAAATTTAATGATGTCCTCCTAGCCAAAATAAGTTGGAGAATACTTACCAAGCCCAAATGTCTCTTTGCCAAAGTCTTGCTGGGAAAATATTGTAAGTCTACCTCCTTCTTGTACTGCAACATATCTTCATCAGCTTCACATGGATGGCATGTGATTGCTCGAGTAATTAACCCGAAATACTTAAACCATAAGAGCACGGTGAAGTGTGCAGTAGTATGTTCGGGATCGATCCACAAGGACCAATGATACTTTATAGACTTGCGAGATTCGTAAATAGTTAAAGCGTAGAAAAGTTGTTTTGGTTTTCAGAATTGTGAATCAAAACGCGAAGACTAAACGATGTAAGTTATATAGTAAAAAGCATTAGGTCGCAGGATAATTCAGAGAATCAATGATCAATGGGATAAAAGCAGCACAAACTCAGTAGTTAAACACCGTTCTCAAACATGAACACTAATATAGACTAATTATCTTTCAAGAAATTAATCTCTAAACTTGACAAATCAATTTTACAAACTGTCGTTTGAGACCTCATAGTCAAATCAACATTATCAGTTGAGTTCACTATGTTCACAATACTTCCTTACATCAAATGTCGTTGGCTAAGAGCATATTTCTCAGTTCACACTTTTTCAGGCATTCTATCGAACACTTTCATGCATAGAAAAAACCTAGGATCTAAAGCAGGGTGATCAATCCTATTCTAGCATTAAAGACATGTAAATTGAAGAACCTAAAGAGTTAGAGTTTCATAAAAGCAATCAAATCATCAAACCATTGAATCCCCTACTTAGAACTCTAAAACCCAATTAAGAGACTACTCATATATAACACTAAAAACAACACAAATCAAAGAAGAAGACATGATATAATTGCAATAGATTAAGAAATAGGGTTTAGAAATCTTTTCCAAATTGTCACAAAGGATGAATCTCCAATCTTTAAGGAGTAGCTTACAAAGTGAAAATCTCTCCATAAATTAGGAAAAGTAGTGTCCCAATAAAATTAGGTTTTCGGGTTTTAATAACCCTTAGAGAAAATAAAAAATAAAATAAAAATAACAAAAAGGAAAAAGAATTTGTTGCCCGTGTGGATTGATCGGTCAACGGAAGGACCGATCGATTGTACTCCTCTAGTGTCTTCGTAGGATTGGACCGATCGATCCATGGAGTGATCGATTGGTCATTTCTTCTGATGGCTTCCGAAGCAACCGATCGATCGATCCATATGGTGATATGGTGATCTACCGATCTATTTCAGCTGGTAGTCTCCGTGTTATCCGACTTATCGATCCATATGGTGATCGATCGGTCTCTTGCCTTCACGCCCTGCATCATCCCAAAATCATCAAAAAAAGAGCGCAAAAGCTTCCTATTCTCGCATAGTATCCTGTGACCTGCAAAAGACCTAAGACTCGACCAAAAAGATACTAAAGGACGCTAAAAAGATAAGACGGACTCACAAACCACACTAAAACATGAGACAAAAGATGTCAAAACACAACATATCAGCATGGTATTTGTAAAAGGAGAGATCTATTAAAGCCAAATATGGGTAAGGCTATGGGAAATGGCAAGGATACTAATTTCTAGAAAAATCCATGGAGATCTATCACAATGTCTCTCATACCAATGGACCATCACCTTTTCGACTCTAAAATATGAAAGTTGAAAACCTCATCTGACCTATTACTAGATCCTAGGATAGAGAGAAGATCCTGCAAACGATCCCAACTTATGAAAAGGAGGTTTTGGCTCTTAGACCCAGCAAGGTAGGAGCCACCGATAAACACATATGGTTGCCCTTAATGTTGGGAGAGTACACAACCAAGTTGGGTTACCATGAAGTTGTAAAGAAGACAAAAGATCAAATCCCATCTATGTGCCATCTAAGGGATTTTGCTAATATTTGGAACATGAAGAGCTCCCCTAAAAATAAATTTTCTTCCTTTGGAAGACGATAAGAGGAGCATTACCTGTGGGGGAAAATCTCAAATCCTGGGATATAATTATGGAAGCTAATTGCCCTCACTGCGGATAGGAAGAATCAGTCCTTCATCTCCTCTTTCATTGATGATGGATGTACAAGTCTGGTCTCTGCTCCCAGTAAGAAACCCTTTCAATCCAAATCAGATCCCGAACCTCTAAGTGGGCTTCAAAGTGGCTAACAGATGTGTTACCCTACCACCAGTCGGAATCGATGATGCCCTTATCTTCCCGTGGATTATGTGGCTTCTGTGGGACTTACGAAACAAAAAGATCTTTGAAAATCGGACTGGCCAAGCCCGATATAGGAATTATGTATCAAAACCATGAGTGCCACGTGTAGCGTGAGGATTGGAGGAACTAGAGAAAACACGTGGGAAGAAGAGATTGGATCAAGCTACAAAAGTTGTTTCAACCCTTTAAAGCAAAGGATGTTCTCTTCTTCTAAACTATGCGAAAATTCTAGAAATTTGTAATCTTCTTCTTTCTCATTTTCTTTGTAATTCACAAACTGTTCCTCATCAATGTGAAAGCTCATTCTTCATCTAAGCTTTGGCAAGTGAGAAGTGAATCAGTGTTTTATGAACATGGATTCAATTTTATGAAATTGATACTCGTTTGTTGTTATTTTGAACAACCTGCAATTTCACTGCAGCAAAGAGGCTTGCTCGAAGGCAATTGCCTATGCTCGGGAATGGATGATCGCCCAACCAGATAGATCTATCAAGCCATTGATCACAAGGAAACACAAATGACCAGAGATATCTACTCATTCTGTATCTTGCCATTCTGTATCAATGACTTCTACGATCAACAACAAGATGAGCTTTCTGTGACTCGGCATAATGACATATGCTTAAGTACTCTGCGCATTTCCCTCGGGAGAGTCTCCCAAGAACATTACCTTAATGCTTTCTTTTATGTACAAGAAGACGAAATGTTGAATTGAGGAATACCCTCAAACCCAAACCCATCATGCTCTATTGCTCTTGCTCCCATTTGCTGTTGTTCACATTTAGAATCACCAAGTTCACTTGATCCTTATGACAACCCCACCGGACATAATTACGAAGGTGTTATTCAATCATGCATTATAAGAGAATTTAAATTCTTTTACAATTTGTTGTTATTCAATCGTTGAATTTAATTTATTAATTAAAATTTGGTGTTATTGTACATGATATTCATAAATCATGCTTGTGAGATTCTAGAGTTTTGTGTTATTCAATTACAATTTTTAGATACTCATTAAAATTCAGTGTAATTTAAAACAAAATAATTTTTAGAGGGTGTTATTCAATCATGGATTTTAATAGAATTGAAATCAACCACAATCCACTGTTATTAAATCAATGATTCTAAATAATTCTTTTAAATCTAGTGTTTTTGGATATTATATTTGTATATCATGTTTAATAGATTTTAAAATTTGGTGTTATCTTAGTAAAATTTCAAATATTTCGTTAAAATCATATATATTAAAATAAAAGTATAAAATGCTCACATTCATCCCCAGAATGGTTGATTACCAGTCTATCCTTAACGAGTCTACTATACATATTTAAATTTTTATTATTTAGATTTAAAAATTATATTTATCCAAATAAAATTTAATTTACTATAAAGAAATATATTTTTTTAAAAAAATCAAATTTACTAAGAAAAAAAATAAAATTACTCTAAATTTGTTTTTTTAAAAGTTAAATCACTAATAAAAAAACATTTAGATAGTTTTAATTAAAATTTTTGCGATTTAGTTTTCAGAAAAAAAACTAAACATAAAATATTCAAGGAAAAGTTAAATTGCTATAAAAAATATAAAAATTTTAAATAAATTAAGAGAGAAAAATTACTAAAATATTTTTAAAAAATGGAAAACATTCAAGTAAAAGTTATATTATTATAAATGAATAAGTTTCAAAAATTTGAATAAAAAATAACAATTTAAACTATTTTTAAAATCAAAATTTAAAAATCAAAAATTTTAAACTATTAATAAAAATTAGAAAATAACAAAAAAAACTATTTAGGTAATTTTGTTATAATTTTCTGGAGATAAATTTTGCTTATTTTTGTTACTTTAATTTATTAAAAACTTATATGATATGGAGTTTATATGTATTTTAACTCTTAAAAAATATTTTTTAAATGTCTATATTTTATAAAAAAATATTATGATATATATTAAAGATTTATTAAAAATATTAAATTAATCCAAATCTAAATTAAGTTAATATTCACCTCTATATAGAGTTTATTAAACAATACTACTTTTCAGAAAAAAAAATATAATATCCGCTACTATTTTTCTCACTATGTCCCTATGAATCTATTTATTTAAATATTTTACCTTTTTGCTTAAAACAATATTAAAAAATGAGTAAAAGTTAAATTATTAAAAAAAATTTTTAAAAAAATTGGTATGTATTAAGAGAAAAAAACTACTCCTTATAATTTATATATTTTTAAAAAAAATTAAAAAAACAATTGAATTACTCTTAAAAAATTAGAACTATTTTAAAATTTTAAAGAATTCAAAAAAATTGAATTACTGTTTTGAATTCTTTTAAAAGATCGATCAAATTTGAAATTACTATAAAAAGAATATTTTTCAAAAGTTTTAGTATAATAAGAGAAAAAAATTAATAAAAAAATATAAATTTTACTCGAAAAAGTTAAATTAATTTAAACTTAATAATATTTTCTCATGTCTATTTTCTATACAAAAAATGATACAATATATATGTGAAAGATTCTTTGATAATTTTGAATTAATCCTAATAGAAAATTAAGTTATTATTCAACTTTACATAAAATTTATTAATTAATACAAGTTTGAAGAACATATTGTTTCTTGCTAAATTCTTTAATTATTTTGACTAAATTACATGTTAATGTTATTAGAAACGATTCATCAAAATATACACGTTGTTGGTGTACCGGTTTTGTTCACCAGGACCACACAAATCAAAATTCTTAGAAAATTCAAAATATTAAATATGTTTGAAAAGTTTATTCACCTTATCATTGTAAATGAAATGTCTATTCTTACTTATATTTCTTTCTATAAGATAAAAATTGCTGTTTAGATTTTTTTTTTTTTAAGTTGATCTTGTATTTTTTTTAAGTTGATCTTATATTTCTTTCTATAAGATAAATTTTATTTTTGTATGCAATTATTGATCTCTTTTCGTTTTTTCTTCTAATTCAGGATCAAAAGATTGATGCTCTAATAGATGAGACATTCATTGGTTTTTACTCTAAAAGATTTATTGATAGCACTTGGGTAAGTTTAGCGCACTTTATTGTGGTTCATTACTACTCTATTTTTAATAAATTTATTTAATTAAAAAAATTACCATTTAGGTTTCAAAAAAAACCTAAAACATATTCGTATTTCTATAAAAAAATCACGAAATTTTGTTAATATCCTGAAATTTCATTTTTCTTGGTTCAGATAAAGTTTATTATATCATAGATATATTTTTAAAAAAAAATATTTTGACTTTATTGTAAGATAATTATATAAGGATTAGAAAATTTAAAGAAACTGAAAATTTATATTTCTACCAAATACAAAATACAAAAAAATATAATATTATGATATAATGTTTTTAAAAAAATCTTCAGATGCCTTACCAAGACTTATATATGTATAATATATATATATATATATTTGATATAATGAACAAATTAAGATATAATGGAAAATTTATGAAATATTAACTATTGCGTAGAGATAATTGTACTGAATAGTTGTCATTATCTTCTATTTATAATAGATTTAAAAAATATCAAGATAATAACATATAAAAAATATTCAATAAGAATTATACCATATATAAAAAATCTTTAACATCAGTTTTTATACTAAAACTAAATATTATATACAAAAATTTGAATCAATAAACAATTGCTAAGGTTTGTTAATCTTTTATCAATTACGGATAAATAATAAACAATAAAACAAATTTGAAAACGTGAGATATCACATTTACTACAATAAAAAAAAATGTCATCGTCTCTTACTATTTTTTTTCTCACACATGGTGAAGGGTAACTCTCTAGTTCAATATTATTCAAAATTAAAAGACTTCTAAAATATTTGTATATTAGATCATTTGGAATGAAATCTCCTAAAGGTTTACGTGTAAATAATTAGAATCAAAATCCAATGTATACTTCTTAGATTTTGAAATCCACACAAATAGATGCTTAGAAATATCAATTTTCAAATTTTAACGATTGTAAAACTTAGAATTAACTTTTACTTAGAATCCTTCTTAAATTTTGTATATTGAATCGTTTGAAATGAATTCGAATAAAGTTTTATGAGTAAATTGCTGTAAACAAAATCCACAGTATACTCTAGAGATTTAAAAATTCGCCTGTGAATTTTTAAAATGATATCAATATTCCACATTTTAATAAACAATTTCAAATTATTATAAAATAAATATATTATTACCTTATCGACTGTAGAGTGCCGTAAAGATCAGAGAGCAATTGAAACGTTAGAGCATCGTTAATGGAGTTTCTTAAGTAAGTTTCTTAAGGTAAAACATGATTTAATCAAATCAAAAGAAAATAAAATAACAAGAACCGTTTCTTAAAATTCGATTTAAAGAACCGATCCTTAGTCGTCTAATCTCTCGATGTCTTCTTCTTCTCTCCTTCTGATTCCGTTCAAAATTGCAGAAGAAGAGTTGTCCCCTTCATTCTGATTCTCGTTCTGATGCCACGACAGCGATGGCTTTACATTCCTGAGACGAGGTTGAAAATAGAGATTTTAAAGCTTGATTTCATTGATTCCACGAGCTCTTTTAAAGGTTGAAAACAGCGCCGATTCAAGCTCTTTCGCTTCTTATTGTTGGTCCTTTTGTCGATTATCTCCTTAGTGGAAAGTTCATTATGAACTACGATATGTCGTCCGATTGCTTTGTAAGCATCATCTCTCTATGGCTCTGCTAGTATTGTTATGTTATCCTCGGTCTAATATATTCTATCATTTGCAGCTATTAATCATTCTCTCATGTGTTCTAGCTGTGTTCTGCAACATAAGCCAGTGTGAAACACAGTTTAACAGAAGAAGAGTTTGGACTTTTGAAGGAAGGTGTAGAAACTACACAATCGAAAGATGTTGAACTTAGCTACACAAAAGCTTAGGCAGATGGATAGTTATGTAAACCATGAGATCGGATATGCAGAGATTAGTCTAGGCTTCGGTCTAAAGTTTACTTGGTTATACAAATATTGTGTTATTTATATCTCTACCCAAACCAAATCCATAGGAATAACTTCAATGACCATATGTTTTTGTTTTAATTTCTTTTTTTAAGAAACCCATTAGGAGTTCTACCAATAAAACAGCAAAAACAGAAGTTTTTTTAACACAATTTCTTAACTTCAAATTTATATTAAAATAATACTTAAAAAACCCATTTCGGTTTCTCCCAATAATAATGCTCTGAGTAAGGCCCTGTTCGTTTGGCAGTCGCTGGCGACTGCGACCAGCGACCGCGACTACGCGTTGTTCGTTTGGCAGTCGCGGGATCCCGCGACTGGTCGCAGCGACCAGCGACTGAAAATTCGAGTCGCTGAAAAAAATAGCGACTGGTCGCGCGACCAGTCGCCGCGATCAGTCGCGGGATCATGCGACTACCAAACGAACAACCCAGCGACTGCCAAAATAATTTTATAAAAATTTAATAAAAATTTGTTATAAAAATTTAATAAAAATTTGTTATAAAAATTTGTTATAAATATTTAATAAAAATTTGTTATAAAAATTTGTAATAAAATTGGTTATAAAAATTTTATAAAAATTTGTTATAAAAATTTAATAAAAATTTGTTATAAAAATTTGTAATAAAAATTGGTTATAAAAATTTTATAAAAATTTGTTATAAAATTTATTTTGGCAGTTATTTTGAAACCTTTCTTTTAAGTGAAAAAATTTGATTTATGATTAGTTTTTAAAATTTTTTATCATTTACTACTATTACATATATAAAAAATAAATTTTTAAAAAATTTAGTATTACATATAAATATCATTTGTTACTATAAATTTTTATAAATATTATTTGTTACTATTACATATAAATATCATTTGTTACTATAAATTTTATAAATATCATTTTATAAAAAATATATAAAAAATAAATATTAAAATTTTATAAAAATTTGTTATAAAAATTTAATAAAAATTTAAATTTATCAATAAAATAAAATTATTTTGGCAGTCGCTGTGTTGTTCGTTTGGCAGTCGCAGGATTCAGCTACCGGTCACAGCGACTAGTCGCGCGATTGATAAACGAACAACGACCTGCGATTTCTGAGTCGCAGTCGCAGTCGCAGTCGTCAGCGACTACGAAACGAACACGCCCTAAAGCTATGTAAAGCAATCACTTATGAGAGCCACACAATTTTTAGTTATTTTCGATGAAAATAAAAATCAAAACCGAAATAAAATAGACCACATAGTTCCTATCTTTTTCATCTCTGGGTATGGTTTATGTTTATGATATTACAAAACTTAATTAACATAAAAATTAAGACAAATCTTTCTCTGATTCCAAAACAAAAAGTACATTAGAATATTTAAATCCTACGATTTCTGAGCTTCTGGTCCTAAAATCCCATTCACCACTGACGTGGCAACAAGAACTCCGACGAACTCAGCAGCCACGACGGCTCCGGCCTGTGTCAGTCCATTGAAACTAACCGCCGTCACGATTTCCTGCTCCGCCGTCTCTACACCTCTCTCCGCCGCTTCTAATCCTCTCTCCGCCGCTTCTAATCCTCTCTCCGCCGCATCAACTCCTTTCTCCGCCGTCTCAAAGCCTTCTTTCACGATCTCCACCGCTTCTTCTTCTGCTTTCTTTAGCTTCTTTCTTATACCAAATAACGGAATATTCTCCGCCATTGATGCAGGCTGAAGTCCCGTCACCACCGTCGCTGCCGTCAGGGAAAAGAGCAGATTCCTGCGAAGCGAAAACGAAGGAGGCGTGAGTTTGCTAGGATGCGCTGCCGCTGCTCGTGGGCTAATATGCGCGCAACGTCCCTGGAGAGATCGGCCACCTCCGCTGAGTAAAGAAAGCGAAACAGTCGAAGCCATTTTTTAGATGACACAAGAATAAGGCTTAGCCAAGCAAATTGACAATCGGTAGTGATATAGAAAATATATATATAAGATAAACAAAATAATTTTATTGTCCAAATGACATGCCACGTGGTCTCTAATAAAGATACCTTTGTTAAAAAATTTATGAAAAACCATCCTTTTATCCTCAAACTAGATGAGATATATAGTAGATCAATTGGTATACAGTAATTGTGTTTTCAAAATAATTAACTTTGCATTATCAATTTGATAACGCTTTGAGAATATCCAGATGAGATTTAAGTATGGATATCGTGCATGTGACGGCCGTTACCTATAGATATCTCTGAATTATTGAACTCAAGCCATAAGCCTTGTGCATGTGGAAATTGAAGGCTTGCAATCGCTTAACACTCCTGTCGATGAACCCTCTATTTAGATCGTCAAGTACCATAAGCAACGGTAAAAACCATCATATATCCGTAAAATAAATAGTTTGGATATCAACATTTTTTCTAATAGACTTGTGAGGGTAACTGAAAAATCAAGGCTAATTATTGTTTCATTCAAATAATTAATCTATTACGCGAAAATAAACAAATGTTAGTGGTGAGATAATACGTGGCAGAAACAAACTATTTTTTGTATATAAGTTACGATTAAATTTAAGGAAAATCTCATAAAAAACTTCCAAGTAAATAATTCCCAACTTAAACTTTCAACTTTTTTTTGTTCTCAGTTAAAACCTTGAACTATTGAATTTTCCTAAAAAAAACTTTCAACTCTTAATATTTGTGCCCGAGGTTAAGTTGACTAACGGTCAACGATGAACAGTAACGTTGACCGTTAGTCAATTTTTTTTTGTTTAACAACTTATTATTTTGATTGATTAGTGTAAGTAGGGTAAAAATATTTAGCTAGCCATGACGGTGGTAAAACATAGGTCGTATACAAATTTTGATTGAAGCGGGTTATGCGGGTGCAGGTTGTGGAGAAGGCATTGCGGGTGCAGGTTGTGGAGAAGACATTGCGGGTGAAAGTTGTGGAGAAGGCATTGCGGGTGCAGATTCTGGAAAAGGCATTGCGGGTGCGGGTCGCGATATCTAAAAAAAAAGGTTATATAAACCCGCATCACTATTAAAACAAAATTCGGTCCAAGTCAATCGAAAACATTAAAATCCAACCCAAAATCTTATTTTTACGTTTTTATTTAATATAAGAAAATAGAAAAAAAAACTTAATTTTTTTTTTGTAGTTTTCTTTCTCCAATAAAGCAACAACTCTAACTTAATTTAGAGCATAAATCTATTAGATAGAAAATTCTTATTTATATTAATTTTTTTAAATTATGTTTTGACTGCAATAGCGAATAACCCGCTTCACTGAAAATTTGCTTACGATCTAAATATTTTTAGCACTTGAATATAATGCATGCATTTTGCCAATACATCATCTCTGACCACCTGTTTTGTTGAATATGCTTAGCGTTATCATAAGCCCTAATCCATTTGCCTATTTTTTTCGTTCATGTAGTTATAATTATTTATGTACGAAGGTGCATCGCGCATAGGATGAAATGAGCAATGCTCATTACAGTAGTTAGTAATTTTACCTCAATATGCTTGATATATCATGGTTTTTACCCACTTTTAACCATGATATAAGTCCTTTTTGTTGAGTCTTTTCTTTAGTTTTAGAGTCTTTCAGGTTTTTTTCAAGATATAGGCGCATATGGAGCTAAATTGGAATATTGGAAGCTTTTGAAGCAATCTGGAGTTGATGCAGTTCGGGAACAAGCCAAGCATCGATCGACACCTGAGAAGCATCGATCGACACCACCCCTTTTGGAGAGACACGACCAAAGAACCTAGCATCGATCGATACCATTTACAGTATCGGTCGATGTCAGTGATCAGAACGCGAAACAAACCCGAAGATAAACCAGAAGCTTTCCTTATTTTTCTAGATAACTCCAAAACGTTTTGATTAACTATATAATTAGGTTTTTGAGCCTCGTAGAGGACAGACTGATTTTGGAGGAGATAGAGTTTTTCTGCAATTAAGTTTTTGGAGAAGAAATCTTGAACCTCTTTGTATTGCTTACTCTATTTCATTTTATTATATGATATCTATTCTATTCATGATGTTTATTGCATTCACCATGTCTGAGTAGATTCCCTGTTAGGATTAGGGTTGCTTAAAGGTATTTGATGGATTATTAGATCTGAATTAATTGTTAGGGAATAATCTATAGAGCTTTTCACCTAGACTTGAGATTAATGTTTATTCTAGCCTCGCGAACTAGAATCTGATGTTAGGTTGATTAATTGGCACGAAAGTGTGATTAGTTTCCTGAACTAGTGTTTGGTGAGCAAAAGACCTATTCGCAAAGAAATTTGGTTTAGGGATTTTGTGAACAATTGAACTCAATCGTTAATGCTTGTTTAAATTCATAGAATTTGCAAAGAAATTTGGAATTCTAGGTTTAGGCATAGATAGTTTTCGCAACGACAGTTGGTTTACTTTACATCTGTGTTTCAAGTTGGGAAAACGGCCAAAAACCCACAAACTATGTTGTTTTGGCTAATTCACACCCGAAACTTTGCCAAATGCCTAATCCCACATGAACTAATCTATAATTTGAATTACGTACACGAAAAACACAAAAGCGGATTAAAACCACAAATTGCTTAACGGTGTTAATTTTCTGTTAACGTTGGGTGACCTGGATTCCACGTCATCGGTTGTTAAAACTACAAAATGCTTAACGTTAACGACATTGTTTGCTCCCGCCAAACCTGTGAAGACAAGCATTAATCTAAAACAGAATCCTTAATTAATCCTTCCAAAATTACATCATAATCCGATAATTAATCCAAGACTACATCAAAATCATCCACACATCCGAAACTAATCAAAATCAAAATCAAGTAATTCACATCTCATCTCCCTAAAACACCTTAATCCTTCACCCAAAAGAGTCAGTCCACAAGCTTCATACACCATTAATCTTAACATTCTGCAATAACAAAAAGAATACAAATTCATACACAAACTTGAACAATACAAACAGATGATAAACAAAATACACAAACCTGAACTTTTAATCAATGATTTGGCTTTGAGTTGGTTGACTTGGTCCTTCACATCCATCTTCTGTTGCCTTCTTTGTTCCCCTCTTTGGAGCTTTTAACTCCAACATTAGTGCACCTTCTTGTGTTATGCCCAGCTTCACCACAGTTTCCACAATGAATGATCCTTTTTTCTCTTGTAACCTTTATCTCATTTGGCTTTGTTTTTCTTTTTTTGTGGTGACTCATGCTCTCTTTTGATTCTTTTTCGATTTGCCTTTCTACCTTGTGTTGCTTTGATCGGAGGTGGCAGAAGCTCAATTTCAACCAGACTTTTCCAGAAATTCATGCCTCTAACCGCCTTTATAAAGGCATTGTATTGATCCCTCCACCTAGATGTCAAATACCAAGAGATAATATAATCATCTATATTCAGCTTCTTGTAAGAAATTACCTTTAAAGCATGCCGACAAGGAAGACCTGACATATCCCACCTCCGACAAGGCCAAGTATGAATCTCCCATATGAACCTTAAATGATGACTTTTTCTCCTTCACCTCAAACTCACCAACACCAGCAGGAATGACCTTACAATTGAAGCTTTTCTTCTGCTCCAATTCGATTTTCTCCATAGCTTTTAGTGTATATTTTCCTTTGTGACCCATTGCTTTCTGCCTTCTAAGATCAATCCTAAGCATTGCTCTTCTCCGAATTGTTTCCAACATTTCAACTAAAGGCATTACTCTAGCAGGGTCAATAGCTTGATTAAATGACTCAGAGATGTGTTACTTACATCATCACAAGCAGCTGTTGGCTTGAAGAAGGTAAGACTACAATTTTTTGGATTCTTCTGCATCACTGAAGTATAGACACCCATGTCATACGCCTTCAGATTTTCCAACTTTTCTCGTATTGTGCTTCATTGTAACTCTTAGCAACCTTCCAAAACAAAACCTTTCATATCAGCCCTATGTGGATGACTCTTCTTTAGGTTTGCATATATGTGTCTTGCACACATCCGATGCTCCACATTTGGCAACAGTTGGGAAACAGCATTCAGTAAGCCCTTCTGTCTATCTGAAATGACAGTAAAAACATCACCATCTCCAAGGTTCAAATCCATCTGCAACTTCTCAATGAACCACCTCCAGTTGTCCTCATTCTCTCTGTCCACAACAGCCATGCAATGGGATACATCTGATTGTTAGCATCTCTACCAACTGAAGCCAACAACTGACCTTCTGAAAAGCCCTTCAAAAAACAGCCATCAAGACCAAATATTGGTCGACAAAATGTGCACCATGCTCTCCGAATATTTGCAAAACAGACATAAAACCGGTGAAATATGTCTAGTCCATCACTCCCCTCAAATGTCTCAAGCTCCACAGTCGAACAACATTAGACCTAGCAATAATAAATACCAAAATGATTTCAGATGACATTCAAAAAAATGAATAATCAAATCAATAAAGCAATGGAAAAGGAGAATGATCTTACTCTAATAACTCAATTCGATAATCTTTTAATCTTGAGAACTGTTCATCATGCTCTTCTTGGATCATCTCTAATGCTCGTTTCTTTGCCTTTCTACACTGGTCATTTGTTGCAATTAAATTCCCATCGATTATGAATATCCTCTTGAATTTGTTTAGGCATCAACTTAGGATTATCCCTCACCTCATTCACAAACAACCTAGCAATGACTTCTTGAGTAAGAATCTTGCTATATCCAGTCTTCAAGCAACTATGGTGATCATTGTAAACCTTTACCATCCATTTCTGCAATGGTGCTTCATAAGAACAATAAATTCTCCAAGCACACGGTTCTCCCTCAGATTCTGTCCCTCTTTGAGCTTCTGTCCCTCCTTGTGCGTCTGTTTGTGTCTCTGTTTCTGTCCCTTCTTGTGCTCTGTCTGTGCCTCTGTTTCTGTCTCTCCTTCTGTAACAACTACTTTATCCTTCTCACAACAACTTCCACATCTCAGTTCTGATTTGTCTTTGTCCCATCTCACATACTTCACATTCCTTTTTGACTTCAACACATAATCCACAATAGCTGATTTGAATCCCTCTAAACTATCAAATACTTGTCTCAGCTTCAACTCACCACTACCTTTGATGTATTTAACATAACCCTCTCTCGAATTACCATCATCTTCACTATCTGATCCCACAGGTGTCGCATATTCATCATACTTATCATCTACATCAACAAAACCAGCAACATTTCTTTCCACTCTTGCTTCTTCTTCAAACTGTCCACAATCCACTCTTGCTTCTTCATTGGATTCAGCCTCAGCCTCAACCTCAGTCTCAATAGTATCAGGCTCCACAAATGTATCAATTGCTTTAGTCCACTCTGCGGCCAAACACATCTTCTTAAAGTTTTCATCGCCATTGCATATAAGCTTTCGATCCTCTTGTCCTTCAAACGGCAACTTATACCAAATTCTCTGTCCATATAGACTCACCGGCAGATTAATCATCAACTCACTAAACAACTCACTTGGCTTTGCTTCCAACATTTGAACACTCCCACCAATGTAATAAATATGTCCATCAATCTTGTCAAATTGACCACCATAGTAACAACTGAAAGTTGCAAGGTTTCCATCGTCATCACTGAATAAGCAAATAAAAGAAGAAGAAGAAGTAAGAGACAGTGAAGAGGGTACAAAAGCAAAGACGAGAGGCACACAAGCTAAACCCAAGAACAGAGAATTGTTTTTTTCAATCAAATCAATTCAAACAATGAAATCAATTCAAGCAAATCAATTCAAGCAAATCAATTCAAGCAAATCAATTCAAGCAAATCAATTCAAGCAAATCAATTCAAGCAAAAAGCTTTGTTTTTACCTCATGATTTCGGCAATGAGAGGCCCAAGAACAGAGAAGAACGGAGCAGCTTCTCTTCAGCAGACGACGTCGAGCTCCTCTTCAGCAGACGACGGCGACGAGCTCCTCTTCAGCAGACGACGGCGACGAGCTCCTCTTCAGCAGACAACCCCGACGAGTTTCTCTTCAGCAGACAACGGGACCACGACGAATCCCCAATTTCTAATAATCCCCAATTTAATTTCTATCAACAAACGACATCGTTTAAAGGGTTTGTCTTCACAGGTTTGGCAAAACGATTCGTTTAGCCTGCTGAGGTGGAATCCATGTCATATTCTGTTAACGGAAAATTAACACCGTAACGCAATTTGTGGTTTTAATCCGCTTTTGTGTTTTTCGTGTACGTAATTCAAATTATAGATTAGTTCATGTGGGATTAGGCATTAGGCAAAGTTTCGGGTGTGAATTAGCCAAAGCAACATAGTTTGTGGGGGTTTTGGCCGTTTTCCCGTTTCAAGTTTGAGAGCGGAGCTTAATTTATTCCTGACAATTGATTTGATTTGATAATTCTGATTTGCCTGCAAGTTTCTCTAAGCCTAGCGTTTTCCTCCACTGAATTACTACCTGTTTTAAATTGTTTTGTTATTTTTAATTTCATCTATTTGGCTTAGCTTAATTCATATTCTAGAATCTATTGAGTGTTATCTTTAGTCCTTGTGGATTGACCCCTAGAATACTACAGCGTCTGCTTAGATACTTTAGGGTATTAGATTTGAGCATATCAAATTTTGGCGCCGTTGCCGGGGACTCTAATTTCACCATTAGATTATGGTTTAATAATTTCGACTAAGTGTTGAGCATCGATCGATACCCTCTTAGTATCGATCGATACTCGTTGTCACTTCCGTCACTTACGCGTTTTTAACTTCTGTGTTTCAGGTGTATGCAGCATCGAGAGACCAGAGGAAGCAAGAACAAACAGTTGATCAACCTATCTAACGAAGAGCTAGCTGAATTAGAGCGTACAATCAGAAAGCAAAAGAAACAAGCAGAGATGAACAATCCGATTGTGCTTGCTCGTGATGGGGCTGGGGTTTTGAGAGATCAGGAAGGTCACATGTGTGACGCGCAGGGATAGAGAATTGATGCAGAAGGAAACGTTGTTGCCCCTGCACGGTTGCTAATGCGGTTATCCCACCAGCTGTGCGTGGGAATTTGGGAATGCTCAGTTATCGCGCCAGAACGCTTGGAGAATACAAAGACCAGATCAGTTCTATGCAAACCGATCTGCTATTCGATTCCTACTTTTCAGAGAAATGACTTCGACCTGAAGCCTGCCTACTACACTCTTGTAGGCCAGCATCCATTTCATGGTCTTTCTCATGAGCACCCCATGGATCATATCGAGAGGTTTGAGGATTTGGTCACAGTATCAAATACAATGGAGTGTCCAATGATTTCCTCTTTTTTAAGCTCTTCCCCTACTCTCTTAGTGGAGATGCAGCTTACTGCTGAAGCAGTTGCCTCCTGGCTCTTTGACCACCTGGGAGGAGACTAAGACTGCTTTTTCTGAATAATTCTATGATGATGCGAGATCAGATGAACTCAGGAACAAGATCTCCCAGTTTTCTCAGGAGCAACTGAGGCATTCAAGGTTGCCTGGGTTCGATTTCGGTCTTATCAGAGGACTGCCCTCACCACGGTTTCTCGCAGGTTCAGTTGTTGGGTATCTTCTTCAGAGGGATCGATTGGAGGTATCAGATGGCTTTGGACGCTGCAAGCAATGGTAACTTCAACACCAGGTATCCCGAGGACGCTTATGTGTTGATTGAAAACTTGGCATCTAGCAACAGTACCAAGAATGCAGATTTTGAGAGGAAGAAGCAGAATGGTAATGCTGATGGTTTGCAGATAGCTGAAGTTCATGCGAAGCTGGATTCAGTCACAGTCTGTTATTGGGTAAGCAGCAGAAGGCAGTGGCATTTTTTCTGAAGAAGTCGAGAACATTGATGAAGGTGAAGCAGAGGATGTCAACTACATAGGTGGTAATGGTATTCAGAATTCATCGTACAACCGCGCGCTTCAACAAAACAACTCTCAGAGAGGAGGATTCAAATCTGATTTCAAGTCTTCGAATTTCGGAGCGAACTCTTTTGCTCAGAAGCATTTCAGAACAGTGGGTACACTCGCACATATGGGAATTCATCTTATCAGACACCACCTCCCAAGACTCAGGAAAGCAAAGTTGAGACTATGCTTGAACAAGATTCTTGAGGGGCAGCAAAAGATGACTTGTTATTCAATGGAAAGATGGATGCCTTGTATACTGATCTGAATGGAAAAATTGAGAGCCTTAAACATCCATCAGAAGAAGTTGGAAACTCAAGTGCTCAAAATGCAGACACTGTAAAGAGACAAGATGGTTTCCTTCCGGGAAAGACGGTGAATCCGAGGGAACATGTTCATGCTATCACTTTGAGGAGTGGAAGAGAGGTCACTCCAAGGTTGAAGAAGGCTTACTCGCCCTCAGCAACTTGTTGATCTTGCTGAGACGACAATGACGACGATCAGATTCCTACAAAATCCCCAGTATATGATCGATACTCATCCAGTATCGGTCGATCCACTCAACTTCAACCGCTGCCCGTTCAGGTTTCTACAGGATCAGTTGAAAAACCGAAAGCATCGATCTCCTAAGGCTGACCATAAGCAGACAACAGGTCATGTCGGAGAGTCTATGTACCGAAGATTCCTTTCCCTCGACCCCCTGCTAAGTCAAAGAATGAAATAAAGAGGCTATATGTTAGAGCGATGTTAGAGAATTAGTGGTCGAACTTCCGTCATAGATTCTCTCAAGACTGCACCAGCTTTCAGAAGGTACATCAAGAGGATGGTTTCGAGCAATGTGAACCTTAAGGAAGGAGTATTGCGAATCACTCACGAGTGCAGTGCGATTCTTCTCAACAAGATTCCAGAGAAATTACCAGACCTGGTAGTTTTGTCTTGGACTGTGATGTGCTCAAATATAATACCCTAAAAGTATCTAAGCAGTCGCTATAGTATTTTAGGGGTCGAACCACAAGACTCAGAGAATCACACAATAGATTTCAAGAATCAAATTACGCTAAGTAATAATAATGAAAACAGAAAAGCAATCAATCAAAAGTAACTGTAAGATCAAGGAGAGGAAATAGCCTAGGGTATTTCTCAGGAATCAAGGAATGCAGACAAATCAATCAACAGAGTTCAGGTTAAGCACTGTTCTCGTACTCAAATCACTAAAGATATAATTAACCAACTTTCGTTGCGAAAACTATCTAAGTCTAAATCCTAGAATTTCCAAATTTCCTTTGCAAATCCTAAAGATCTAAACCAGCTTTAATGTCCAGGTTTGATATGTCACAAAATAATTAAACCAAATTTCTTTGCAGATAATTATTTTGCTCACCCTAGGTTCTGTCAGGTTATCAATCTCACTTTCGTGACTAATCAACAATCCTAAAATCTAGATTCCAGATTCGTCAACCTAGAAATAGCCTGAGAACAACCTATGGTGAAGAACTCAATTGATTATGAACCCTAACAGATCAATCTATCTAACAAGCCTTGAAATCCTTAATAGAAAACCCTAAACCTAAAAGGGATCTACTCAGACATGCCAGAATGAAGCAAACAACATGATTGAATAGATCATCAAAGTAAGAAATAACAAAAGGGTTTGAAATCTTTCTCCCGAACAGAGTTTCAGACTTGTCTTCCCTAAAGAACCAAAGTAAAATAATGCTGGCTGAAAACCCTATTTATAAGTCTAAAACACGTTCTGGGCTTTTTTGTAAATAATAATGTCTTATGGGCCAAGTTCCAGACTCTTAAAACTTGTTAAAAACGCGTGTTTTCCCTTCCTGCAGTCGGTATCGATCGATACCAGCTGGTATCGGTCGATACAGGACATTTCTGGTGTTTTGCCAGACATGAACTGCTTCACGAAAACTGGGAATAACTTTTGATCGCACCGTTGGAATGGCCTCAAACACTTCCAAATGAAAGCTAATCCATTGATCTATCTCGTGTCCAAATGTGAGCTGTATCCATCGGTGAGAACGTCTTCAACAAATGCCACAAAGCTCCAGAATGCTCTAAAAACTCCAATTAAGCTCCAAACATGCTAAAACCTGAAAAGACTCTAAAAAGACTACGGAAACAATAGAAAGACTCGGTAAAAAGGACTTATATCATGGCTCTTAAATGGGTAAAAAAACCAATGATATATCAACTCTCCCCAGACTTAACCTTTGCTTGCCCTCAAGCAAACAGAAACTAAACGGAGAAAGAGGTTTGAAAACGCGGAAGACTCACCTGTCCTGAAACACTGCAATGATCCTTCTTCCTAATATCTTCTTTTATTTACCAGTCCAGATCTAACCACCATGTACTTCTCTGTAGACCTTTGCAGCTTTCCCAGAACCCACGCATAGTATCGCAGCTTCATCCATAAAAACCATCATTGCCAGTTTCATCGCTGTAATCAATGTCCAAGACTTATAGATTTTTTCCCAAACAATATCATGACAAAAGAAATACCCGAAATTTTCACTCTTTTTGGTATTTGTTCTCTCCCCCAGAATATTTTTGATCATGTTCTTTCTCTTTTTTTTTTTTTAGCTTTGCATATACACATTAAGGTCTGAGACGCGAGTATTGATGGTGTTTGCCACCGGAATCCCCGGTTCTTTCCTCTCTGTGTATCAAAGGTGTAGGCGGGTATCACGGGAAATTTTCTAACCTCGCTTCCAACCTTTGTGTGATCATTCTTTCACAAGTAGAATAATGGGATCACTGGAAATTTTCCTAGCCCTCTACTCAGAAGAAAATCATCCCATCTTTTATGCTCTTTTGTAATAACTTATAACAGGGGAGAGAAATGCCATCACTTTAAACACATGGGTTCTTTTGTCAGATATGAATGAGGAATCAAGTTGTGAAAACACTAACCACATTGATGAAGTGCAAAAATTAGGCTCGGGTTTTGATGAAATCCACTGGAAACATGGGTGTTTCCTAGTCAACTAGTCAGCCCTTAGATTTTCCATTAGTCGATCTGAAAACTGGTTTCTAACAATGCAACACTTAACAGAAGTAAAGTCAGCACAGTAAGTTCAAAAACAAGATCATAATCTCCAGGACAATTTTGACTCAATAAAACAAATTTTGACACAAAAACGACTGACTCTAAGAAAAACAAACACGTCGTTAGCAACTACCTCCCCCAGACTTAAACAACACTGTCCCCAGTGTTATCTAGTCTAGCGTTGGTAAAAGAAATCAGAAGAACCAAGTGGAAGAATGAGAAGCAAGAAGATACCTGTGCGCGGGGTATCGACCGATACCATTGCTGGTGTCGATCGATACTCGGATCATGAGTAATTGCATTCTCTGCTCGTCCTGGTGTCGATCGATACTAGTGTGGTATCGATCGATGCTGGTCATCTGAACCTGCTTCACGTGAAGACACAAAACACAAAACGAAAAGAAAGCTAGTATAAAGACTTACCAGTGGGTTGCCTCCCACTAAGCGCTTGTTTAAATGTCATTAGCTTGACGGTGTCGGGGCTCAAGTGTCAGGTGGTTCACAGAGAGGTGGGGAACGTGTCTGTTGCAAATGTCGCATCCACGGCGGTGTGTAAGCATGAACTGTGTGTGGTCTACCAAGGAAATGAGGAATAGCAGCAGGGCGGGTTGGAAGATTGGGTGGGACACTTTGTTTTCCTGCACAATTGTCAAAAGAAGCAACAAGCGCTCGACGAGAGTCTCGCGGCTTGCTTAAGCGTGAAGGAGATGGAGGTATATGATTGATAACATCCTGTGGTTTTGAGTTTGAGACAAAGGTGCGTACCTTTGCTTTCTTTGAGGTGGCTGGCGTGTGAGATGTGGGGGTTGCTGCTTAGAATCAGCTGGTGGGAACGATGCTGCGCTTACCGATACAAGGTTTGAAACTCGAATCTCACCGCTTTTTCTACAGTGTAGCTCTGCAATCTGTGCCTCCATTGTAAAAACATCAGTCTCCAGTAGTCTGGCCTTTACTGGAGCCTTCTCCACGAGCCTAGGACTGAAATGACAATCCTCACTCCAATCACCAAGCGAATCAGCTCGCTTAGATGCGACAACAAACTGCTCATCAGGTGCATGTGGCAGTCGGTGTCGATCGATACCCACCGTGGTATTGATCGATGCTCCTTGACTCTGGTCGAGCATTCGAGCATGGCCAGCAGTAATGTCGTCTGAAACCTCTGTGGTTGGTCCCTCATCCAAGGAAATCTCTACAGAATAGGTATGACCCTCGATAAAAAGGACTACGGAAACAATAGAAAGACTCGGTAAAAAAGACTTATATCATGGTCTTAAATGGGTAAAAACCATGATATATCAGACTGCACAATCTTCACGGAGAGATTTGAACGTTCTCTTTGCGATCTTGGTTCGAGTGTGAACCTCATGCCATATTCGGTAGGTAAGAGAATGGGGATGACAGACTTCACACCAACAAGGATCTCCTTGATCCTTGGTGATCGATCAGTCCGATTCCCTGAAGGTTTACTTGAGGATGTCCCGATTACCATTGGGAACTGTTTAGTCCCCACCGATTTCATCGTCCTCGAGTATGATGCTGAACCAAGAGACCATTCTTAGCTACTGCTGGAGCCCTAATAGACTGCAATAATGGGCGAATATCCCTCAACATCGGTGATCTGGTCATGACGTTCAACATGGAGAAGATGATGAAGAAACCAACCATCGACGGACATACTTTCTTCATCGATACTTTCAGTGAGCTATCAGATGAGTATTTCTTGAGATTGCATCCTACAAGAACGATCACCGGGCATCGCATGTGTATCGATTACAGGAAGCTTAATGCGGCGACGAGGAAAGACCATTTCCCATTGCCATTCATTGATCAGATGTTGGAGAGATTGGCTAGTCACCCCTACCACTGCTTCCTGGATGGATACTCAAGTTTTTTCCAGATCCCGATACATCCAGATGATCAGGAGAAGACGACTTTCACTTGTTCCTACGGCACATTTGCCTACAGGAGGATGCCATTTGGGTTGTGTAATGCTCCAGCTACATTTCAGAGATGCATGATGTTCATTTTTTCAGACATGATCGAGGAGTTTATGGAGGTATTTATGGATGATTTTTCTGTCTATGGGTCTTCGTTTAAGGGATGTCTGGATAATTTGTGCAAGGTACTTCAACACTGTGAGGAGAAGCATCTAGTTCTAAACTGGGAGAAGTGCCACTTTATGGTTCAAGACGACATCGTTCTGGGACATAAGGTCTCTAAAGCTGGGATTGAGGTTGATAAGGCTAAGATTCAGGTCATGACAAGTCTCCTACCACCTACATCTGTGAAGGACGTTCAGAGTTTCCTTGGTCACGCCGGGTTCTATCGCAGATTTATTTAGGATTTCTCCAAGTTGGCTCGTCCGCTTACTGCTCTGCTGTGTAAAGATGTCGTCTTCGATTTTACGCCAGAATGTCTCGTTGCGTTTGAAATGATCAAGAAAGGGTTGGTTACTGCTCCTATTATTCAGACACCAGATTGAAACCTCCCTTTTGAGATCATGTGTGATTCGAGTGATTTTGCTGTTGGATCTGTTCTAGGACAGAGGAAAGACAAGAAGCTGCATGTGATCTATTATGCCAGCAGAACACTGGATGATGCCCAAAAGAACTACAGCACCACATAGAAGGAGTTGCTTGCTGTTGTGTTCTCCTTTGAGAAATTTCGTTCCTATCTGATAGGGAATAAGGTGATTGTGCACACCGACCATGCTGCTCTTAAGTACCTGCTGCAGAATAAGGATATGAAGCCTCGATTATGTCGATGGGTTTTACTGCTCCAAGGTTTTGACATAGAGATCAAGGACAAGAAAGGAGTAGAGAATGGAGTTGCAGATCATCTCTCGCGCATGAAGATCAGTGAAGAAGTTCCTATTGATGATTCTTTGCCCGAGGAGAAGATATACTTGGTCGAGACTGGTTCTGATTCGATTCTGTCGCCGCAGAAGACAAGCATCGATCGACACCCCTGGTGTATCGATCGATACCCTCAAGAGTTGCTGCTTTCAGTTCATGATGCAAGCATCGATTGATACTCCCATTGTATCGATCGATACCAGAGATTTCTCACTGCCGATTCGTCTACAGATCTACCTGATACAGATGAGATATTTCCTGTCACCACTCCTGCTGAACCTTGGTATGCCGACATAGCCAACTACCTTGCTGCTGATCTCGAACCCAAGCACCTCAAGAAGTATGTCAAGAAGAAATTCATGAGAGATGTCAGACGCTATTTTTGGGATGAGCCATATTTATACAAGTACTGTTCTGATGGGATTTACAGAAGGTGTATAGCTGAATCTGAGGTGCCGAAAATCCTATTTCATTGCCATGGTTCTAAGTATGCTGGGCACTTTGCTACCTTCAAAACAGTTTCCAAGGTTCTGCAAGCAGGTTTCTGGTGGCCTACGATGTTTAAGGATGCTCACACTTTCATTTCCCACTGTGATGTATGTCAGAGAAGAGGAAAAATCAGCAAGCGACATGAGATGCCGCAAAACTTTATCCTGGAGGTTGAGGTCTTTGATTGCTGGGGTATTGACTTCATGGGACCATTTCCTCCGTCGCGACAAAACAGATACATATTGGTCGCCGTCGATTACGTCTCTAAGTGGGTAGAAGCAATTGTTAGTCCTACCAACGATTCTGCCGTGGTCCTGAAGCTGTTTAAGATTATTATCTTCCCACGATTTGGAGTAACCAGAGTTGTCATCAGTGATGGGGGTAATCACTTCATCAACAAGATCTTCGAGAAGCTGCTGAGGAAGTATGGTGTACACCACCGCGTTGCCACTCCATATCATCCTCAGACCAGTGGACAAGTAGAGGTCTCCAACAAACAGATCAAGGAGATTTTGGAGAAGACAGTTGGTGCTACACGGAAGGAGCACAAAGCAGCCTGGGCTACCAAACTGTTGAATTTCGACATCAAGTCTGCTGCTCAAAGGCGATTGGTTCAATTGAATGAGTTGGATGAAATCAGACACTTCGCCTATGAGAACTCCAAGCTATACAAGGAAAGGACCAAAGCCTATCATGACAAGAAGATCCTCTCTCGCCATTTTGAACCAAATGACCAGGTACTCCTGTACAATTCTCGTTTACAGCTGTTTCTTGGAAAATTGCGTTCTCGTTGGTCAGGTCCCTTCACAATCAAAGAAGTCCACCCACACGGTGCAGTAGTCTTGCTGAGTGTTGAAGGAAAGGAGTTCACTGTCAATGGACAGCGGGTGAAACATTATTGGGCGAAAGCCACCATTCCAGATGGCCACATTGTGCCTCTGGCTGAGCCACTAGCTGCCTGACTGACCTCCATGTCAAGCTAATGACATTAAACAAGCGCTTAGTGGGAGGCAACCCACCGGTGAGTCTGTACATAATTTTTATTTTTGATTAATTTGTTTTGTTTTGTCTTGTGTTTTCATGTGGAACCAGGTCCCGACGACTAGCATCGATCGATACCATGCAAGTATCGATCGATACCATGGCCGAACGAGCATTATGCTGATATGCTGAGCATCGATCGATACCACTTACTGTATCTATCGATACTCAGCACCCAGGTAGGATTCTCTATAAACCCTCGAGTTTTTTATCTTTCACTCCACAATCATCACATCGCTCGACGCCGCCTCCCTCTTCTCTCACCCTCTCACAACTTTTTCAATTTTTCATCATATTCTTCGATTTCAAACTCTAATCCACTCGGATTTTTGAGCACATTGTCATTCCATTTATCATACCTTCGATCTACCAGGTAATGTACTCGATTTCATCCTTTTAGAATTGTTGACAGATTTGGTTTGGGATTTCCTTTGATGTGAAGCTCTTGTTCTGTTTCTTGTCATCTTTAGCTATAGGTGAATGAAATTGCCATATTAGGATGAGAATGGATTTGATAGAGATGGAATAGATTTGGGAATTCGATTTTAGGATGATAGATTGGAAATCGCGATGCTTGTATGACGGATTTTGCGATTTTGTCTCGAGTATCGATCGATACGCCCTTGGTATCGATCGATACCCGACCTGTGTTATAGTGAAATTTTGCGATGCACTCTGTAGGGACTCTGTGTGCCTATACTCCGAGTATCGATCGATACCCCCTAGGTATCGATCGATACCTGAACTTAAATGACGCACGAGCTAATCTGACTTATGATTTCTTTTTGATTTATTCTAAGATGGCTCCCCGCAAGAAGGCACGACAGGATGACGCTTCCGGTTCCAATCCTCCACGCCGCGAGTACAGTCTCCAAGATGAGGTGGAGGCATTCTATGACGCACATTGGCACGCCGGAGTCATCACGGCTGTTCTGACCGGCGATCGCGACAGAGTCCTGAAGGGCGGTTTCACGGACGACACTGGTCGTCAGAGCTTCATTGACACCCACATCAGTAACCTCCGAGCAACGCCACGACGTTCTCCATCTCCTTCTACCCCTGTTCCTGTTGCTAGGCCTCCCTGGGCTAAGTTGGAGGGGAAGAGGATCATTCCGCAACGCGATTGGGCAGGTTTGCCTAAGGAGGAGACGGAGAGTGAGGCCTGCATCTATAGGCCCATAACTGAGGGATGGGACGATTACGACACTCTGTTCTACAACGAGTGGCTGCGCGTTGTCATCTTTCCCATTCGTTTCATCGATCCACACACCATGCGCCGTCTGGGAATCGACGTGGATCTTTCAGACATGCTCGACAAGATTGGTCTGGGGACTCTGTACTCACGGCAGTACGACCTTTACCTAGACCTTGTTCGTCAGTTCCTCGCCACAGCTCGAGTGTATTACAGAGATGAGGTCCACCGCACTGTTTCGGAGGGCACTTTGACTTTTCTTATCAGAGGGCTTCGCTACAGGCTGCTTATCTACGGGTTCGATCCTTCTCCTCAACAGATAGCTTTGCCCTCCCAGTTTCAGGATGTGCATGTCTTTTGGCGACACATTGGTCTAGGAGCCTAGAACTCCAAGACCATAACCCAGATTGATATCCACCATCCGACTATGCGTTGCATTACCCGCATTCTGAGCACCACTCTCCTCTGCAAGATGGAACCGAACAAGCTGAGGATCTCAGAGCTGATGTTATTGCACAAGGCAGTTGGTGACATAATTCCTGAGGATAGGTATGAGTGGCCCGAGTTGAACCTCGTGGTCAACATTGGCGCTCTCTTTGCGCACCATTTGGTCTCTCTGAAGACCAAGCCCTTCACCGGCCGCAACTACGCCACAACGCGGAAGACTGAGTCGGTCGGCAGCCTCCTCACTCCTATCTTCGAGCATTTCGGCATCTCCACTTCTACTTGCTCGATTGTCACCACTCGTTCTCTGATGGATGAGCAGCATATGCAGCACATGTGTTGGCTGAAGCCAACTCGCCGCTGGTGCCTACCCACGACAGATGGAGAGCTCTTTGTACAGCTCCCCAACCGTGATCTAACCTACATTGGCGATGACCCTTCTCAGCTACACTTCGATCCGGATCCGAGTCTACTCTCAGTTGCGCCATCCGCACGTGTCCGCGCTCCACGTCAGCTCCCATCCGTTCTTGTTGCTGCAAACGAGACACCGACCGCTGACTTTGCTGGGACTCCACCTCGCCGTTCACAGCGCGGCCAGACATCTGCTCCTGCTCCTTCATTTCCTCTACCACCAGAGCTGCCAATGGAGACAGCTACTTTTCAGAGATACGTCGTGGAGAGTTACAGAGCATCTGGTCCGTTGTTTCTCGCTGCCGCTGTATGTCCTCCACGGATGCTCATCACTCCACTCCCGGTCCTTCCTCGCGCTATGCTATTTCGGACGACGATGATGACTCCGATTCTGATGCCTAGTCTCTGCCCCTGGGTTTCACGTTTTCTGTCCCTTTTCTTTTTATTTCTTTTCTTTTCTTTTGTTGTGTTTACTTTTCTGAACTTATCCTTGTCTTTGTGTCTTTGTTGAACTTATGGCTATCTATTGATTCTATTGCTGCTAACTGTGCTCTCATGATCTAACAGTTCTTCATCTAACAATTAGCTTCATTGGACACGGTATCGAGTTTAAGAATCACAGACAAAGGACCACAGTATCGATCGATACTTGACTAGCATCGATCGATACTCCCTCAGTATCGGTCGATACCGGTTTTTAGTATCGATCGATACCCACCATTCCCACGGTACCTTTGAACCATTTTCAGCCATTTTGTTCATGTGCTTTCTTTTGCTTCCTCTAGGATAGATAACACTGGAGACAGTGTTGTTTAAGTCTGGGAGAGGTGATTACTGACATTGTGTTTGTTTTTCTTAGAGTCAGTCCATTTTTTAGTCCTTTTGAGTCAAATTTTTGTTTTATTGAGTCAAACTTGTTGGAGATTATGAACCTTTGCTTGATTTCAGTGTCCTGACTTTGTTTTTGAGTAACCATTGTCACAGAACCAGCTCTAAGATCGACTAATGAAAAATCCAAAGGCTAACCAGTTGACCTGGAAA
>SMJT01000100.1:10813-111889 GCA_004349715.1 Crucihimalaya himalaica | reverse complement strand
ATCGTTAATGCTTGTTTAAATTCATAGAATTTGCAAAGAAATTTGGAATTCTAGGTTTAGGCATAGATAGTTTTCGCAACGACAGTTGGTTTACTTTACATCTGTGTTTCAAGTTTGAGAGCGGAGCTTAATTTATTCCTGACAATTGATTTGATTTGATAATTCTGATTTGCCTGCAAGTTTCCCTAAGCCTAGCGTTTTCCTCCACTGAATTACTACCTGTTTTAAATTGTTTTGTTATTTTTAATTTCATCTATTTGGCTTAGCTTAATTCATATTCTAGAATCTATTGAGTGTTATCTTGAGTCCTTGTGGATTGACCACTAGAATACTACAGCGTCTGCTTAGATACTTTAGGGTATTAGATTTGAGCATATCAATGCTTCACTTTTTTGTTTTTACCAACAACGATGTATGTTCCATATTTAATCGACCCACTTAAAAGTATTTAATTTTGCTTAGTGATCTCTTTGGGTCTTGTCCGACGAGCATGAGTTGAATCATTTGCATTCGGAGTGGCTTTATTAACACTACTCATACCAGCAAGGGTCCTTTGGGTAGAAAATTCGAAAAATTCAGTTGCTCCAACATTTGAAACAGTTTGATCACCAATTGGAGTAGAAGAAAAAGGAGGTGCTTGAGATGTATTTGGCATCAACAATCCATAATATGGACGATGGTTTGGAATTGCTAACAATATGAAAAATTTTGGTGAAAACCATAATTTGGTATATTTTGAGGTTGGTTAATGATTTAATTTTGAAATTGATAATTGTTGGGATTTGTATAGTTAAAAGGGTAATTAGTAAAATTTTGGATGTTAAACAGGTTATTATTGAGATCCGTTCACAAAAAGATGGATTTTGTTTCCAAATCAAATGAAAACTTGAAAACAAAAAATGATGTATTTTAATATAAAAATTAATTTAAAAAAATTAAATGAAAAATAATTGATCTTAGAAAAAAAAATCAAAAATCTCATCAACTAATAACAATTCAACAACTCTCTCTCTCTCTCTCTCTCTCTCTCTCTCTCTCTCTCTCTCTCTCTCTCTCTCTCTCTCTCTCTCTCTCTCTCTCTCTCTCTCTCTCTCTCCACAGGTTGAATCAATTAAATATAACTTATACCACCTCATATTCAACCATTTTTCAACATCCATTGCTACAATTCAACAGTTTTATATATTTTTTCAATAGGCTCATTATAAATAATCTAAAGGATTGGTGTAAATGTCGTGAGAGGCAAACATTTTTTGACACAGTTAGAGCAACACAGAGAGCTCTCCAAAGAAACATATGTATCTTTGGCACAATTTGGAGGTCCCATATTCTACCTTTCAAATCATTAATAGCTCGCATCTCTTTCAACAAAAACAGAGCTTGAGTTTGTAGCCAATTCCCACTTTTTATTGTATAGTTACCATCTCTAGTATATGCCCATATGAATCTATATTGGAGTGAAGGTTGTAGAGAGAAAGATCTAATTCTTACCACATCACATGGCATAAAAAAGTTGTTGAAGTCTTTGATGACCTCCTTGTGGAGACATAAGGTGCAAAACTTTGAGATTAAGATCTGTAAGGGTTTCTTTATTATATGGTTGATGGTGACTTCATTAAAAGGCCACATATCTGATCAAACATTTGTTTTGGAACACTTCATGATAGACTTTATCAATTCTTTCTCTAGTAATTCCCTGACGTAAATGATGTTATGCCAATCGTATGTTGTCAAGCTCCAATTTTTACTTCCAAACATTTCTTTTTAGCATAATAGTTTGCCTTATAAACCCGAGAGAGAAGAATTACCACCGTCATGGCTAGCCTTATAAACCCGCTTCACTCAAAATTTGTTTACGACCTATGTATTACCACCGTCATGACTAGCTAAATATTTGTACCCTACTTACACTAATCAATCAAATGATAAGTTGTCAAAAAAAAAAAAAGTTGACTAACGGTCAACGTTACTGTTCATCGTTGACCGTTAGTCAACTTAACATCGGGCACAAGTATTAAGAGTTGAAGATTTTTCTGGGAAAATTTAATAGTTTAAAGTTTTAACTGTGAACAAAAAAAGTTGGAGGTTTAAATCATTTGCAACTTGGAGGTTTTTTAATGGGATTTTCCCTTAAATTTAAGTAGAGAACAATGTACTTCTAATTTCCAATTGATCAATTCTCTCTTTGTTATTCATCAGTTCGAGAGAGTTTAGAGACGGAGAAAACGATAAATCTTTTACAACTTTCTAAAATTTGATTTGAAGTTCGTTTGCAATTTTTAACTCACAATAGTGGTGCGTTTAGTGGATTCTAATTAAAAACGATTTTAATCCTATTGGGCTTTGTCGCTTAATCTTTATATTATTACTTTTTTTTAATTAATCCTTATTCAACAATGGAAACTTTTAAGAAACTTCTCCATTTATGAGAGACTCGTAGAATATCTCAACAATATAATACTAATATTCTCTGTATATTTTATTTGGAGAAACTCATCTTCAAATTATGCTCCCATTAATTGGCGAGATACTTAATAGGTATATCATTAATATAATAATAATATTTTAATAGAATTTTCATATAAATTTATATCTTAATTATATTTATAACATATCAAATACATTTTAATTAAATTAGACATTTAAATTTTAAACCTCAGGTTTTTTTTGGTATTATTATGTTATATAAACTAAAAATAATTAATTTTTATATTTTATATTAACATTAACTAATATAAATAATAAGTTAAATTAATATATATTTAAAATTTTGTATAATGGAGCTTGATATATAGATATTTTTATTTTATGAATTTTAAGAAAAAAATAAAAATAAAAATAAAAATCCAAAAACTATTTAACTAATGTTATTAATCAAGAAGTATTACAAATAAAATTTTTAAACCAATCCTAGATTGACATGTGTATGAGAGAGCGTCTCTAGAGATTTAATCAAATGAGAAACGTATCTACTTATTTTAGATTTAATAACTATTTTTCTTTTAATTTTGATTTATTTTTAATTGGAGTCTCTTTCAAAAGTTTTGCTAGCATAATTTTAGAATATATTAGAAAGGTGATATGGATGGTTTGATGATAGAGAAATATTTTGGGTTCAAAACACAAGTTTTAAAATTTCTATCTCTAAACATTCAAGTGCAAGTGAAGCGTTGTAGTAATTTAGATGTCGATCCTACGAGGAATAAAGATTACAACACTAGAGATGCGAGATTCAAACTAATGTAGATCAATAAGTTTTTGGGTTGTTGTTTTGTTTAAAATGTAAGAAATGCAAAAAATAAAATGAAGATAAAGCATAAGGCCGTGGGTTTAACTATAATGAGAATGGATCATCAATCAAGCAATGATTCAAGAGGTTGAGTAAAGCATCATCCTAGAACATGGAACTCACAAATATGACTAATCCACTTCCGTGGAACTAATTATTTCACTAATCACTAATTGTCATAAACTTTCGTTCACAATAAAATGATCAATGAGCATTAATAACAAGTTCAGTTAGTTCATTAAATACTATAATCATCAACTTCAGTTGGCTAGATATGTAAATCTCATAAAGATTTGGTTCAACCATTTTCCCAAACACCTTGAGGGCATGAATTGCTTAAGGTCTAGATTTTGAGTGATCAAGTCAAAACAAGCATTAAGATCAATCTAAATGAAGAATCTAATAATAAGCAACCAAAATCATCATCATCTTTTTGTTTTACTAATTAATAAATCTGGTCACGATGACTCTAACTCTTTCTGCTTGTCGATCTTTTTATATCTGGTTCGAGAGATGGATGTTTTGCATTGTGGGATTTAAGATGTTAAAGTAGCTCTCACAAAGAGGAACTATGTATCCAGTAAGT
This sequence comes from Crucihimalaya himalaica, assembly GCA_004349715.1. NCBI lineage: Eukaryota > Viridiplantae > Streptophyta > Magnoliopsida > Brassicales > Brassicaceae > Crucihimalaya > Crucihimalaya himalaica. Next base: position 108,014 of record SMJT01000100.1, on the reverse strand, counting down.
CCTCTAAACTTAGCTTTGAAGATATTTTCCCGTCTTTTTCTTCTTTAAAATTAACCATCTTCATAGTTGTTATGGTCTTCACACAGCTTATGATTTGGTGAAATTTTTGTATTGTCTGTGCAACAATCAACCATCAGGGGTTTGAAAGAGGTTTGCGAGTGTCTTTGTGTGTGGTGTTTCTTGGCTTGACAATAGCATTCATTTGCTTTTCAAATTGATAGATGAATATTGTAACTCTCCGTCTTTTCTCAAATTATTTTTGTTAAGTAGGTCCCAATCCATAATTTTGAGGAAGCAGAGTCTTTAATGGGACAAGCAATGCTAACGTGCAACAACTACAATAAACTCGAACAGCCAATCAAGGTACTTGGCAACAAAAGTTTTGGTCAAATTTGATTTTATCCTTTCTTAGCACACCAACTTGATTTTAATCTTCGCCAACTCACAACTTGATTTTATACCACTTATCATCGTTTGCTTGAGTCTAGTTTGGCGGAGCTGAAAAGGAAAGAGGTAAAAGAATCTTCTTTGAATGATTGAAATGGAGTCCCATGCTATTGATATATCTCAAAACTGATTGCTTTGATCATCCCACATATTGTCTTCTTATTTTTGATGTTCATTTACAGATTCTACGACATATCAATGACACATCTCAAGGTGATATTCAAGTCGATCTTCCAAGTATTTTTTTTGCTTAGACATTAAAATTTATTTTAGTTATGATTTTGTAATATTGTTTGCCTTAATTATGATTTTGTATTGTTGTTTGTATAAGACATGTTTTGCGATATTAATGAAAATTATCTTCTAGAATTTTCAATTTTATTTATTTTTATATAGATCCAAAACAATATAGTTCTAACAACAATGATATAGCTCACATTGAAAGCTTATGATCAGATATCCACTTGAACAAATGAAATGGCATGAGTTTTTTTGCCACAATAAAATATAAAATGGCAATAATAGGCTGTCATCCTAGAACATGGAACTCACAAATATGACTAATCCACTTCCGTGGAACTAATTATTTCACTAATCACTAATTGTCATAAAATATAGATCACAATAAAATGATCAATGAGCATTAATAACAAGTCTAGTTAGTTCATTAAATACAATAATCATCAACTTTAGTTGGCTAGATATGTAAATCTCATAAAGATTTGGTTCAACCAATTTCACAAACACCTTGAGGACATGAATTGCTTAAGGTCTAGATTTTGAGTGATCAAGTCAAAACTCACATTAAGATCAACCTAAATGAAAAATCTAATAATAAGCAACCAAAATCATCATCATTTAACCATTAAATCATCCTAATCTAGCATTGCCCATGATCCAACAAAATACTAGTTACTAAACATGATAAACAACAAAGAAAAAGACATTAACATAATGAAGATAGATAAATAAAAGATAAAGGTCGAAGAATCTTCACTAGAGTGGTATGAACATGAAGATCAATCCAAAATGTCAAGAAGTGACTTTGGACCTAAATCCAACTCTAGAGAAAAAAACTTAGGTTTAGAAATGTCTAAAAATTGTTTAAATACTAAATGGGTTCGAACCGAGTCAATCCAGGACAAACCGGGTATTGATCTGGTCAATTTGGGTTGATGAAAATCTGCAGCGGGCAGCAGTAACCCGTTACAATTGGCAGCTATAATCTCAGGTCATCAAAAGAAGGTTTTGGATTAGCTTCTTTTACGTGCCAGATTGATATGCCTTCACTAAATCTTACTTAATTTCCTATAACTTTTGTGAAGAGCTTTGAAGGTAAATCTCAGTGGAAGACCTTCATCTGAGTCGAGGTTTGAGATACTTTGGACTGGTTCTACATTATCATTTTTTTTCTTTGCATCCAAATATGTGTCCTCCATTATTATGATATGAAATGACTCAAAAGACACAAAAACACACACCAAAGACACACATAGACAGTAGAGAACTTCTAAAATGCAAAAGACTTAGTTGGACACTAAATGCAACAAAACACAAAGAAAATACCAATGAAACATAATAAATGGATATTAACTATCATGATAAAACTGTAAAATGTGAAGTTATTAACTCCCCCGGACTTGCCTTTTGCTTGTCCTCAAGCAAAAAATCAAAATAATTGCCAAGAGTAGAGGTTGAAGGTGAGAATTCATATCCAAAATAAAGCACATAAAACATTTAAATCCAATGTCCTTAGATCAAAGTAGGATTATGCATGAATCACCCATACTCTAACAAACTTCTCCATACTCATCGCGACTCGAATCTTTTACTTAAGAGTATAATTATTAGAATCTTCAAGCATTCATACCATCCTACTCTTTAACATATTCATTAAGCTTTTCAAGTGTGGTCTCACTTAGAGAATATCAATCATTCTCAATCGGTTTGGTTTCAAAGGCCTTTAGGGTGGTTTCCAAATGATTTAGTGGGTGACTCTCAAACAAAACGGAATGTTAAACATTATGCAAAATCTATCTAAGAAAGAGAACAACTTATGCATACAAATTCTAACTTTCATTGTTCTACCTAACCCTATTAAGACAAGCTCTAATGTCTAACAAAACCGTTTACGATTTCTTTTCTCTACTTTCACCCGGCAAGCTCTTTCATAGCCAAATATATACTTTCAAGACCAACCACACCAACCTCAATACCTTAAATTTTTATAAACTCTTAGGGGATTTTCTTTTTACTTAGACTCTTTCTTTACTCTTGCTTTCTTTTTGATTGCTAAGAACTTTTCCTTTTGCTTTAAGGATGCTACAAGTCATATCTTTTTTCGTAAAAACTTAGAGTCATAGCTTTTATTTTTCTATCCTTGATCCTTTCCTAGAGAATGTTTTCTTTTTTTTATTCCAATCCTTATCTTTCTTTTCTTTAAGCCATCTCATCTTTTTCTTTTTCTCTCCTTCCATTCAACTAAACCAAATCAATCTCATCTCCACATCAATTTCTATCGAGCCTTACATCTAACCACCTAGCTCTAAACATTCTCAACCTAGAATCTAGCATTCAAAGCTAAATGAATATTCATAATGAGAGTTAGACCTTGTCGTTTCCGATACTCTCAATTTTTTGCACATGAATAACATTATCAAGAAAGAGGCCTCACTCAACAAATTAATATGGGATGGAAAGAATGGCTTGGGTTAAGGGTGTTGAAACCATTTTCTGAGATGAGAAATGGCCACTCCGGGTTAACAAAGGGTGGTGAAATGGTAAAGAAAACCCAAGTGTAAACCATGAGAATGCATTTCAAGCCCTAAAACGAGAGAATTAAGTTTATTTAAAATTCATAATCATAGAGTTGTAATCAATTCAAAGCATGCATCAACCAAGAAATAAACCTTCAACCAAGAGATTAAAACATGGATTTTCTAAATTTTTAAGGAGGTTCATGCATCATAATACGATGAACATGGGCATTGCATTCAACAGTAACAAGCCTCTTTACAAGGATATAAAATCATGAGAAAATTAGATAAAAAGGATGTTTATTTTTCTAATTGTCCATTTATAACTTATCTAGTTAGGATTGGTAGAATATGTTTTATAATAATCAAAAACCCATTATACCCTTAATTATAAATAAAAATGAAATAACAAAATTATAAATTTTAGTCATATTTCATATTCTAAACCTCTTATTCATATAGAGTCTTTCATTAAAAAAAATTAAAATAAAATATATTTTACAATCTATCAAAATAAAAATAATTCTTAAAAATTATTTTTCTCTTCTTCCTTGTCGATGCCTTTTTAAATATTAATGAACAAAAATCTTTTTAAAAAAGTTATCTAGAGTACAATTTTGGACAAAACATTTATATAAAACCTACTACACCTATTTTAAAATAAATACAAAATATATTACAAAAAAATATATCTTTAAATTTATGTTTTATATGTTACAAAATAAAGTTAAAACTTATAATGGTTTAAATAGTGTTTAAAGGTCGGTTTATTAATATTGTAATGTTGGATACAATAAAACCACTTTTTTACATTGATTTGAAAATAGGGCGAATTGCTAAAAATAGACCTAAAATTGAGTTTGAATGCAAAACTAGACCCCAAATTGAAACAAATGCAAAACTAGACCTTTGGGGTATGGAAATTACATTAACCCCCTTATTTGCAAACAAAAAAACAGAAACCGCAATTACAGTTGTAACCTCCGCGCGAAGTAGACTTCTTGAACGAAGTCTCACAGTAGACTTCGTTCATGACATCCATGAAGTCTGAACCGTAATTAAACCTTAGATTTAAATTAAGAAAATAATAAAAAATATTTTCAATGCAATTTCTTCTAAAGAAAATAAGATTATCTAAAATATGAACTTTATAAATTAAAATTNGTGGGAACTATCTCTGTCTCCGCCGAGCAAACCAACGCTCTTTCCAAGGGATTCTCAGGGTGCAATCTCAAGAAATACTCATCTGATAGCTCACCGAAAGTGTCGATGAAGAACGTCTGACCATCTATGGTTGGTTTCTTCATCATCTTCTCCATGTTGAAGGTCATAATCAGATAACCAATGTTGAGGGATATTCGCCCATTCCTGCAATCGATTAGGGCACCAAATGTGGCTAAGAAAGGTCTACCCAATATCAATGGATCTCTCGGTTCATCATCATACTCGAGGACGATGAAATCAGTAGGGACTAAGCAATCCCCAATGGTAATCGGGACGTCCTCAAGTAGACCTTCAGGGAATCGGACTGATCGATCAGCAGGGATCAGGGAGATCCGAGTTGGTGTGATATCTGTCATCCCAATCCTCTTAGCTACTGAATACGGCATGAGATTCACACTGGAGCCAAGATCGCAAAGTGAACGTTCGAACCTCTCAGTGAAGATCGTGCAATCCAAGACAAAACTCCCAGGGTCTGTTAGTTTCTCTGGAATCTTGTTGAGAAGAATCGCACTGCATTTATGGGTGATTCTCCGACCCCTTCCTCAAGATTCACATTGCTCGAAACCATCCTCTTGATGTACCTTCTGAAAGCGGGTGCAGTCTTGAGAGCATCCACGAATGGGAGTTTGACAACTAACTTCTCTAGCATTGCTCGACATCTGGCCTCTTCTATTTCCTTCTTAGACTTAGCAGCGGGTCGAGGGAAAGGAATCTTGGGTATATAGACTCTCCCGACATGTCCCGTGGTCTGCTTTTGTTCGACTCTAGGACGGGTATCGATCGATGCTTTTGGTTTTTCAACTAGTCATGTAGAAATCTGAACGGGCAGCGGTTGAGGTTGAGTAGTATCGACTGATACTGGATGAGTATCGAGCGATACTGGGGAGATTTCAGGAATCTCATCGTCGTCATAGTCGTCTCCAGCAAGATCGACGAGCTGCTTAGGCGAGTAAGTCTTCTTCAATGTTGGAATGACCTCTCTTCCACTCCTCGAAGTGATAGCATGAACATGCTCCCGCGGATTCACCGTTTTCCCCGGAAGGAAACCATCCTGTCTCTTAACTGTGTCTGCAGTTTGAGCAACCTCAGTTTCTAACTCCTTCTGATGGATGTTCAGAGCTTCGATTTTGCCATTCAAATCAGTGTATAAGGCGTCCATCTTTCCATTGAAATCAACAGTCATCTTTTGCTGCCCCTCAAGAATATGTTCAAGCATAGTCTCAACTTTGCTTTCCTGAGTCTTGGGAGGTGATGTCTGATAAGATGAATTCCCATATGTGCGAGTGTACCCACTGTTCTGAAATGGCTTATGAGCAAAAGAGTTTGCTCCGAAATTCGAAGACTTGAAATCAGATTTGAATCCTCCTCTCTGAGAGTTGTTGTTGAAGCCGCGGTTGTACGACGAATTCTGAAACCCATTTCCACCTATGTAGTTGACGTCCTCTGCTTCACCTTCATCGATGTTCTCGACTTCCTCAGCAAAATGCACTGCCTTCTGCTGCTTACCCAATAACAGATTGTGAACTGACTCTAGCTTGGCATGTACTTCAGCAATCTGCAACCCATCAACGTTTCCATTCTGCTTCTTTCTCTCGAAATCTGCATTCTTGGTGCTGTTGCTAGACGCCAAATTCTCAATCAACACATAACCATCCTCGGGATACCTGGTGGTTAAATTTCCATTGCTTGCAGCGTCCAACGCCATCTGATACCTCTAATCGATACCTCTGAAAAAGATACCCAATAACTGAACCTGCAAGAAACCGTGGTGAGGCAGTCCCTCTGATAAGACCGAAATCAAACCCAGGCGGCCTTAAATGCCTCAGTTGTTCCCTGAGAAAACTGGGAGATCTTGTTCCTGAGTTCCTCTGATCTCGCATCATCATAGAAATTATTCAGAAAAGCAGTCTTAGTCTCCTCCCAGGTAGTCAGAGAACCAGGATGCAACTGCTTCAACCAGTAAGCTCCATCTCCACTAAGAGAGTATGGGAAGAGCTTACAGAAGAGGAAATCATTGGACACTCCATTGTATTTGATACTAGTGACCAAATCCTCGAACCTCTCGATATGATCCACGGGATGCTCATGAGAAAGACCATGGAAAGGGTGCTGGCCTACAAGAGTGTAGTATGCAGGCTTTAGCTCAAAGTCGTTTCTCTGGAAAGTTGGAATACGAATCGCAGATCGGTTTGCATAGAACTGATCTGGTCTGTTGTACTCCCCAAGCGTTCTCGCACGATTACCCTGAACATTCCCAACATTCCTACGCACAGCTGGTGGGATAATCTCATTGGCTACTGGTGCAGGGGCAACAATGTTTCCTTCTGCATTAAGCCTGTGTCCTTGCGCGTCACACAGGTGACCTTCCTGATCTCTAAAAACCCCAGCCTCATCACGAGCAAGCACAATCGGATGGTTCATCTCAGCTTGTTTCTTTTGCTTTCTGATTGTACGCTCTAATTCAGCTAGCTCTTTGTTAGATAGATTGGTCAACTGCTTGTTCTTGCTTCTTCTGGTCTCTCGATGCTGCATACACCTGAAACACAGAAAGTAAATCACGTAAGTTACAAAAATAACAACGAGTATCGATCGATACTAAGGGGGTATCGATCGATGCTCAACAACTTAGTCGAAATTCTAAACCGTAATCTAATGGTGAAATTAGAGTCCCCGGCAACGGCGCCAAAATTTGATATGCTCAAAGATAATACCCTAAAAGTACTAAAGCAGTAGCTGCAGTATATAGGGGTCGAACCACAAAGACTCAGGATATCACTCAATAGATTCTAGAATAAGAATTAAGCTAAGCTAAATAAATGTAACTAAGAATAACAAAACAATTAAATTAAGAAGTAAATCAATGGGATAAAAGCTAGGCTTAGGGAAGTTTGCAGGTAAATCAGAATTATTAATCAAATCAAATGTCAGGAATGAAATTAGCTCCGCTCTTGAACTTGAAACACAGATATAAAGTAAACCAACTGTCGTTGCGAAGACTATCTATGTCTAAACCTAGAATCCAAAATTTCTTTGCAGATTCTATAAATTCAAACAAGCATTAACGATCAAGTTCAATTGTTCACAAAATCCTAAAGCAAATTTCTTTGCGAATAGATCTTTTGCTCAGCAAACACTAGTTCAGGAAACCAATCACACTTTCGTGCCAATTAATCAACCTAACATCATATTCTAGTTCGCGAGGCTAGAATAAGCATTAATCTCAAGTCTAGGTGAAAAACTCTATAGATATTCCTTAACAATTCAATCAGATCTAGTAATTCATAAAATACCTTTTAAACAACCCTAAACCTAATAGAGAATCTACTCAGACATGGTGAATAAGAAAAACATCATGAATAAAATAGATATTATAAATAAGATAGAGTAGGAATACAAAAAGGGTTCAAGGTGCTTCTCCCAAAAACTCAATTGCAGAATACTCTATCTCCAGAAATCACACGTCCCTTTTCTGGAGGCTCATAAACCTAATTATATAGCTAAAACACGTTTAGGAGTCTAATCAAAAAATAAGAAAAACTTCTGGTTAATCTTTGGTCTTGCACGTTCTGATCGCTGGGTATCGATCGATACTGTAAGTGGTATCGATCGATACTGGGAGATTTGTTCGTGTCTCTTCCAAATGAATGGTGTCGATCGATGCTGAGCTTCAGCTCCCGAACTGCTTCAACTCCAGATTGCTTCAAAAGCTTCCAATAACCCAATTTAGCTCCATATGTGCCTATATATCCTGAAAAGAACTTGAAAGACTCTAAAACTACTGGAGAGACTCAGAAAAATGACTTATATCATGGTTAAAAGTGGGTAAAAACCATGATATATCAGAAATCTCTATCGCCCTTTTCCTTCTCCGAAACACCTAAAGTCACCGGAATTCTCAAAATGCCGCCGACTCTCTTACTCCTCTTTTGCCGTAAGTTATCGATTTTCTTCCTCCCTGCGTAAAAACCCCAAACTCTCTCTACGACGACACTCTTTCTCGCCGGAAATCACCATGCGACGACATTCTCTCGACGACGACACACTCTCTCTACTCTTTCTCTAAACTGTTTCTTCGTTTTTTCTGTATCTAAACCCAATCTTTTATTTTATTCGCAGTTCTGGAAATCGTAGACTTCATTCACATCTTCATCTTCATTTTCGTACCAGCTAATCAAATTAAATTTCAGTTTAGTCTCTTCGTCTGTCCCTTTTTACTATATTGTTGGAGACTTCATAAGAGAAGTCTATATGCATACTTCACCGGCGAAATCCATACACTTCACAGTCATCTAACTTACCGTTTTTTCTTCTGTGACATAGGTTTGTAATATGGCTCTTTCGCGCGAAATAGCTGAATATGAATCGAAGGAGGCTATTCACCATATTCCAGAGTTTCCACGCAGGCATTTCACCAAAGACGCTGAGCCGCAGGCTGAGAAAAGTATAGGCTACTACAGCGGAAACCCTAAGCTTCTTACAGCTGTCAAGGGTGCAATAACTCCAGGTGAATGGGGGACGCTTTGGACTTCCCCTCTGGGTGTCTTCCTAATGTACCACGAGCAACCGATCGCATGGGCATCAAGGCTGGTCCACTATATGATAAGTTTCCAACTTGTATGCCATCTAAAGCATGAGATTTGGAGCCTAGTTGGTGAAGTCCTAGTGAGATTCTCTTTAAACGAGTTTGAAGACATCACTAGGCTCAACTGCGATTATGTTGAAAACCTTATGACTCCGGAGCCAGAGGCTGAGATCAAAGATGAGCTGAGGGATTTTTGGGTAAAGCATTGAGTCGATGTGGCTGTAGGACCAAGCTATGAAGCCTTGATATCAGCGAGTTCACGCTGTGCTCAATGGGATTCGGAAGATCGAGTGAGGTTGGGGTATCTAGCCATCCTTGCCAGCTGCATTGATGCTCACCCTCACCATCAGGGTATCAATGTGAACCTTGCTAGGTTGGTGATGGATCTGGACAAGTTTGCTACATACCCTTGGGGAAGGGTAGCTTTCAAGATTGTGATTTCGTCGGTGAAGGCTGCTGATATCTCCAGGACTTACCACATATGTGGATTTGTCCAAGCATTGCAGTCCTGGGTTTACTTTGCCCTACCGGACTTGGCAAAAGAGGTGGAGATCCTTTCCCCATTGACCTCAATGAAGCTAGGCCACTTCTCCTAGCTTTCAAAGGATCAAGAGGGAGGAAAAACCTCAGAAATGGCATCCTCAAGCAGGTATGTCTGTTATTATATTTTCTGATCTCCTTCACACATGTGTGTTTGTTATTATATTATCTGATCTCCCTTTATTCAATTTTATGTTTGTAGACCAGAGTATGCAGCTTTGTCGAGAAAGCATTTGATGAGATGTTCCCACGGTGGGATGATGAGGAAGAGGATGAGGGAATTGTCAACATTGTGAAAGCAATGTATTGACATTTCTCAATTACCCGTTGGCAGTGGCAAAGAGGACACTGGCTATCTAAGGGTGTGTTTCCCTCAAACTTCAAGGAGAAGGTTGCTTTGAAGTTGAAGGAAGAGGTGAAGGATGAGCCTTATCATGGCATTTATCCCCTGAAGAGAGAGAGCTAGAAGCTCCTGAAGAGGGTAGTTTGAAGAAAGCTCGTCTATCCCCTGAATTTGAGCAGCGCATATGTGATGCGTTGAAGGATGTAGTTGACACTCGACTCAACACGTTTGAGGCAGAGTTGAAGGGGCAGTTGGTTGAGCTTGGAACGAAGATTGTCTTACTCACTGACAAAGTAGACGGTCTGAGTTCTGCTTTTGATAAGTTCACCAGCGGAGCTGTGAAGAATATACCCGAGGAAGTGAAAGAGAATCCTCAGGAGAAGCAGGCTGAATCTAAAGCCAAATCAAATCAACCTGAGGAAGAGGTTAGTCTTCATTACCTTCTCCCAAAGAATCCCAAGGGGCAGAGGAAAAGTAAAAGAGTAGCTGCCATGAGTAGTCAGTCACACAGATGATGTAAAATTTGTTGACATGTTTTAACTCTTATTTTGGATTGTTGTTGGGAAAATGTTAGAATGATGTTTGTTTGTGCTTTTGCAATAAAAAGATGTTTGTTTGTCCACTGGAAAATTGCAATAAAACTATGTTTGCTTCAAACTATGCAGAGCAGTGTTAACAAGGGCAGTGAAGGCAGTGTTGTGCTGGTAGAAAACTCCAAAGATGTAGATACGGAGTTTGATAAAGCAAAAAGGGCAAAACAGAACTTGAAGGAGAAAGCAGCAATGCTAATAGCTAAGAAGATGGGTGATAAGAAAAAGTTGCAAGAGAGGCTGGTTGTTCGTCCTGGCAATGGCTATGACCCTTATAGTCCTATTGCCAAGGACAAAAAAGCCAAGCTGACTGCCTTCTTGGCGACTTGCCCATAAGTTGCACTATTTAATCACCCTTTTAAACATAGTTTATGTGACGTGATTTTGAATGTGTGTGTAACTTCATTTTAAAGGGAGTTGAAGCAGAAAAAACCCAAGGAACACTCAACCACACACTGGTACCATGTGCTGCATATCCCAGAATATGGCTTTGGGACCTGGTGAGACTTCTTGTAATAAGTCTGAGAGTGAAGTTTCATATTGAAGTCTGAGAGTGAAGTCTCCATATAAAGTCTGAGAGTGAAGTCTGAGAGTGAAGTCTGAGAGTAAGCAACCTTACAAGTAACGATAAAAAAAACATAAGTCTGCATATAAAGTCTGAGAGTGAAGTCTGAGAGTGCTTTACAATAACTAATTATTGCTCACTGCAGCACATTGATGCTGGAATCAATCTACTAAGACAACGGTTCACGAAGCATCCATAATGGTTTAGGAGCGACAAAATCTGCTTCGTTGATTCTATCTTCACCACGATGTGGAAGTCTAAGTATGATGAATATCTGAAAAGTGGTGATGAAAAAGGTTTTTGGCAGAATGCTACCTCCTGGTGCGTATGATCTTGCCACCGGAGAGCAACCAGAGTTCTGCAGATCTGATAAGATGTGGGGTGAAGATGTGGATGAAATCTACACATCCCTTAACATCAAGGCTACACATTGGGTTGCTCTACTGATTAATATTCATAAGAGACAAATCGTTATTTGGGATAGCGATCTAACGGTCTGCAGGGATATGGAGATATATGCTGCAATACATCCTATTTGCGATATAATGGCTTATCTTATGAACCTTCTAGCTCCACCGAAGCTAAAAGATAAATACCCTTATGTTCCCTACACATACGAGCGGGTTCCACAGAAGAGTGTTCCTAAAAACAATCAGAGCGGTGACTGTGGAGTGTATTGCCTGAAGTACATCGAGTGTCATGCGCTTGGCATACCATTTGATCAAACCCGCTTGTGTGATAAGAACATCAAGTTCATAAGGGAGAAGCTGGCTACAGAAATATACGATGAGCTCGGCATAACGGGGACTGAGAAGCGCGGTTACGTAGGTTTGGATTTGTACGACTGATCTTCTCTTAACCGTATATTTTGTAAACTAGCTGAGGAATTTAACCGTATATTTTGTATAATTTAACTCGGATAGTTCTGTAAGTTGTAATAAATCTAGATTTTGTTATGCTGTATAAATCTTGATGATTTTTGTAGAGGTTTTGTGCAAAAAAACCCTCCAACTGGTAATTTTTGCAAGATAAACCTTCAACTTCGAGAATGCAAGTCAATATCTGATATCAAAAGTAACCCGCAAAATAACCCTCTGTAATATCGACACTGTGATGTTGTGTGATAGTTCACGGCAATTAAAACGCAGAGTTTTGAGCTACTCGAAAACGACATGTAGTTAAAAAAACCTTGTCGTTTTAAGACATTAAAACGACAACACAGATGTTAATTGTCTAAATCGGAAAACTCAGAAATTAGGGTTCTTAAATATCGATTTGGGGAAAACGGTGAATGGGTTCTAAGTTCTTTTCGAATTCGAAATAGTTTTTCGGTAATAGATTTGGGTTAAGGGTTCTGTGAGATCTAAGAGTTCAATTCGAGGGGAGGGTTCTAATGTTGAAAGACTCGATTCGACGGTTTAGGATCAAATTGTTTTTCTTGATGGGAGAGCGATTGATTGTTTAGGTTTTCTCTTGTTGAAGTTTCGATTGAAGGCGAAGTTTAGTGTTCAATTAGTTGAGTTTCGATTCGACGGGGAAATCAAATTGACTCGACGGAACTTAATCGATTATTGAGATTGAGGATTCGAGTTTGGTGAAAGAATCAAGAGAGCTCAACGATGAGGTAAGAATCGATCATTGGAGATCTAAACTCTAGGTACAATTCGGATTACAATTTCGATTTAGAATTTGCTAACTTCTTAGTAGTTTTGATCTTTTTTTGCATGGTTGTGGAATATTGGTCTAATGTGTGACCCAATAATCTGGAGAAGAGTCACATCAAGTCGGTTATGATATCTGGTGAAGGCTTTAGGCTTGAGTACGGTTGTGTTGTTAACTGTGGATCACCTCGGTATGAAGATAACATGAGGAAAGTGGCTTGGTTTCCACCAGAAACGCCTGATAAGAAGGAATACCTTGGTAAAGAAGATGATGTCTGGAACAGAGTGGTCATTACGCCCATCGGTAAAGGTGTTAACTTTGTATGTTGTTAGAGAAAGAATACTCCGTGTGCCTAGGTAAACATATAAGCATTATTTAAGATCTGTAAGATGACATAGAAAGATCTTGGTCTGATGATGTTCATAATTGGTAGTGGGTCTGAGTCAGATATGGTGGGTTGAGAAATTTGAAGACTTGTTTATGATGCTTGATGGTCAGATGAAGACAGTTCATATAAAGAGGTGGATGAGGCAACAATATCAATAAGTTTGGTTTTAGGTAATGAGAGTAACAAACACAATTGAGTCCCTAAACAAGACAATAATAAGCATAAAGCAGTGAAGAAAGAGAGAGACATCAAAGTATGAGAAGTCAGATAGCTAACACAGCTGGTTGCTATCTCTCTGGAAAGAAATGCCCGTGGAGGCTGTCAGCATCCATCTCATCAACAGTCAGCAGCAGTAGAGTTGGTATCGAGCTCTACAAGAGGAGCACACTTTGCACTTGGCAAGGAAGGTGTCTCTCTTACAAACTCTCGCATTGCTGAGCTATTCATTGAAGAATTCAGGACTACTAACTCCCAATTTCACAGCACAACAGTTACAGGACAAGCTTCTGAGACGCAATAATTAATGTGTCTTTGACTATTTGTGTGAGGACAAGACTGAAATGTCTGAAGAAAGTTTGATAAGAGCAAGAGGAGTCTTTGCAAGGCTTTTTTACTATGTTGCTGAGTTGAGAGAAGCAACAATGGGACCACAACTGAGTGTGAGGTAGACAAACCAGATTTCATAGGTTTTATTTGTCTGTTTTGATGCGCTAAAAAGAGGTTGGAAGAGTGCATGTAGGAGAATTCTTACATTTGGATGGAACTTTTAAAGTGGAGGATGACAGGGATTATACTGGTGCATTGTGGAAGAGATCCCAATGATCAGAGTTCTCCTGTGGCTTGGGCTATTGTTGACTGTGAGAAATACCGAGAATTGGTTGTGGTTCATTCAACACTTGGTTGATGACTTGGATCTAGAAGTAGGAAATGGATTAAACACTAGGTAGGGACCAACAAAAAAGGACTGATTGCTGCAGTGAAGATTGTGGTTCCATATGCTGAACACAGGATGTGTGCTAGGCATGTTTATTGCTAACTGAAAAAGAAGCATGCAGGACCAGAGTTTTGAAGACTATGTTTTGGGGCTGCTGAGATTCTTGGTATCCACAACAGTTTGATAGGAAGATGCAAGAGCTGAGAAAGCCTATTCTCAAACTGCCTTCAATGACTTAAAGATTTCAGTTATGCTCCCTGGTCAAGGTATTGCATTCTGTCTTCTTGTGCTTGATATTTCATTGTTGTCTGTTCTGTTTGATGTTGAATTTTTGTTGTTTTGTGTTTGTTGCAGGGCCTTCTTCACAGAGTTTTCTAAGTGTGATGCAGTAGAAAACAATCTACGAGATCATTCAACGCAGCAATCCGGATTGCAAGAACCAAACCAGTTGTTGAGATGCTGGAGAGATTAGGAAAAGAGTCATGGTGAGTAATGACAAGAAGAGGTCTGAGGCTGGAGAAGGCAAAAGGAGACTACACTCCTAAATCAGTAGCTTGCTAGAACAGCAAATTGGAGTTAGCTAAGAACTGCCGTCCTTTAATCTGTGGCATGGAAATTATGAGGTAGGCTACTTCAATCACAAGACTAAACACGCGGCTTGAAGGCTTTGTTTGGCAGATGCGAGGTCAGATCAAATGCAGCTGTAGGATTATATATGATCAGTGGAATTCCTTGTTGCCACATCGTTTCTTGCTTGAGACTTGAGAAAAATGCTGATCAAGACCCTAAGAAATTGATATATCTCCATGGTTCACCATACAAAAACTAAAGAATGTTATGCAAATGGGATGCAAGGTGTTAATGGCATTAATTTATGGAAAGTACCACAAATGTCAGAGTCCAGCCGCCTCTATACAAAAGGCCTGGTGGGAGACCACCTGGGAAGATGAGAAAGAGAGAGCAGGTGAACCAAGGCTGGGAAGATTCTTAAAAGAGAACCAAATTGTAAGGATTTCTGATTTTAGTTTACATTCCTTTGGTGCATGTTTTGTTTAATGATTCATCTCCTTATGCAGCATTGTGGAAAATGTGACAAGAAGGACACAACAAACTGAAGTGTAAGAATGTCCCAGTCCTAAAACCTCCAAAGACCCACCAGGTAGACCAAGAAAAACCCCTATTGCTTCATCCCACAGCCTCAACTTAGCTTAGGAAAGCCAACCAGAAGAAGATCTTCCAAGCCCTTTAATCTGCACTTCCCAAAAAACGTCCTGGAAGACCTCGTAAGATTATGCTGGTGCATCGTCCTTCACAGCCAGCTCCTCAGCCAACACAGAGCCTATGTAAGACACAGAGGCCAAGCTACCTACCAGCAAAGGTAAGTTGTTGCAATCTCTGTCTTTAATATTGTTTAAATCTTTTACATACAAGGCCAAGCTAGCCTACCAAGCCTTTTCTCTGTGTTTAATATTTGTCAATCTTGTTTCAAAAATTGTGATAACTTGATCAATATTTTGTTGCAGGAAGGTATGGAGCTTCACCAGTCCTTTAACTGGTTGATGACTATATCCATGTTGGAAAGTCTGTGATGATACACGAACAACACAATTCTACAAGCAGTCTTTATCGAGCCAGAGAACGCAAAAAATTGGATGGCACGTGGACGTGGTCTGTGTCGTTAACACAATTCTACCTTATCTATTAGACTTCTTTTGTTGTTTAATTTTAGACTCGTAAACCCTTGTTGTAATGAACACCCTTAAAAGTTTGTGTGAGTTTGATGTTGTTTGTTGTAATTTAGATCCTTTCGTATGCACAAAAGACCAAAGACTTAATAACATCAAACGAAAGACCAAACACGATGAAAAAACACAAAGACACAAAAACTAATGTTATTAAACAGACCAAACTATGAAAAAACACAAGACCAACGACAATAACACAAGACTAAAGACTATTAACATCAAACAACCAAATTTAATAATATTATCAAAGTTTAAGATCTTCCTAAATACAATTTTATATTACACAACAGAAGACTTGGTTCATACCGATTGTTTGTGGACATATTGAAGAACCTTTCCAAGACATCAAAATTGAAGGAACTTCATCCGCATATACTAAGAAGAGTTCTAAAGTTACTTGACTTGTCATAATCTACTTAAATAAGTAGACTATGATTCCTATCAAAACAAAAGCCGCAACTACCGCATGTCGTTCAACTCCACTGCCACTCCATCACTTTTCTTTGCAATCAAAAACTTAAGCCTATCAAGCTCCATGTCATTTTCAATTTGGAGGTCCGAGAGATGATCAATGGCGTTTCTGTGGATGCCAAGTGTTTCACGCATTTTGTCCAAGCTTGGATAATCATGCATTTCTTGCCTCAATTTGATTAATTCTTCTCTCATTGCCTCATCCCACCATTTCCAAATGTGACATTCACCATCCTAAATTCAACAAAAACAACCAAAATTCTACCGTAGTTTAACCAAAATAACATACTTAATGACAATTCAACCAAAACAAGTAGACTTACATCTCGATTTTGGCAAGTGTAGAAGAGCCTTCCCGGGTTTGTCCTTGTCCGAGATGATTCGATTCTTGGGGCTCCACCACAATAACAATAGGTAGGGATCCCATATTCTTCTTCACTTCCATCAAACAATAGCTTAGAGGAGAAGGAATCTTCAGACATTGAAGAGAGCGAAGAGAAGCAACGGGAAGAAGAAGAAGAATAAAAATGGAACCCTAATGTTTTATTTTCCCCAATTCGATTTCAAAATCGAAGACTTAAGTGTGTTGTAGTTTTTAGTTACGTAAAACGTGGCGTTTTCATTGTCATCAAATTTTTAACGCCGTTACACAACACAACGGCGTCGATATAACAGAGGGTTATTTTGCGGGTTACTTTTGATATCATGATATTGACTTGCATTTTCCGGAGTTGAAGGTTTATCTTGCAAAAAATTCCCAATTCGAGGGTTTTTTTGCATAAAACCCATATTTTGTATGTTGTATAAATCTGGATATTTAACTAGGGTTTTGTATGTTGTATAAATCTGGATCCCCTATTTTGTATGTTGTATAAATCTAGCATAACCGTATATTTTGTATAATCTTGTATAAATCTGCTTAAATGAAATATAACCACAAAAATCTTTTCTAGGAGACTTCAATCGCAGACTTCTACTAGATCTTTCATCTTCGTACAAAACCCTAGTTAGAGACTTCTGTAGGAGACTTCAAACGCAGGCTTCTACTGGAGACTTCATCTTCGTACAAAACCCTAGTAAGAGACTTCCTTAGGAGACTTCTCATTTAGACTTCTCAATTACGATAAAAAGCACGCAAAACGAAATGGACCTTCGTGAAACGTCGCTTCTTATCATTTATTACTCTTCTCCAAAACACGCAACCGACTATATTACTGAGTAGATCTTTAAGACCAAACTCTACTGTAATGGCAATGTGGAACGATATAAAGCCAGACATGTAGCCAAAAGATTTAATCAGAAAGAAGGCATCGATTATAATGAGACTTTTTCCCAGTGTCAAGGAAAGACTCTCTTAGAATTATCATGGCATCAATAGCTGAGAATGATCTCGAGTTACATCAAATGGATGTGAAAACTGCCTTTCTTAATGGAGACTTTCAAGAAGAAGTCTACATGCGTCAACATGAAGATTTCATTATTGAAGGACAGGAAGACATGGTCTGCAAATTAAAGAAATCGATATATGGACTGAAACAAGTTTTGAGGCAATGTATCTTAAGTTTGATGAAACCATTACAGAATTTGGTTTCGAAGAAAACATTTTTGATCCATGTATTTACCTCAAGATCAGTGGGAGTAAGTTCATATTTTTGGTTCTGTATGTTGATGATATCTTTTTGGTCTATTACATGAGACTAAGAGATATCTATCAAAGAATTTCGAAATGAAAGATATGGGTGGGGCTTCCTATGTGATAGGGATTGAAATATTCCGTGATATATTACTTGGAATTTTTGGGTTGTCTCAAAAAGCATATATTGATAAATTTCTTGAGAGATTTGGCATGATGACGTGTTCTTCTAGCATTGTTCCTATGTAGAAAGGGGACAAGATTGATCTTTCGCAATGTCCCCAGAATGAAATGGAACGTCAAGAAATGCAACATTACCCTTATGCATCTATGGTGGGAAGTTTAATGTATGCACATGTTTGCACCAGACCTGATATTAGTCATGCAATTGGCATGTTGGGTAGATTTCAGAGTAACCCATGACTCGCTCATTGGCAAACTGTGATATGTTGTGTTTTTTACGTCTTTTATCTCATGTTTTAGTATGGTTTTTGAGTCCGTCTTGTCCCTTTAGGGTCTTTTAGTGTGTTTTTGGTCGAGTCTTGAGTCTTTTACATGTCACAGGACTCTACGAGAGAATAGGAAGCTTTTGCGCATTTTTCAGAGGTTTTGGGACGATGCATAGCATGATGGCAAAGGGACCGATCGGTCCATTGAGTGACCGATTGGTCGAATCTCACGCAAGCCATCGGACGAAAGAGACCGATCGATCATCCCTTGGACCGATCGGTTGAAACCTACGAGATGTTAGAAGAGAAAGGATCGATCGGTCACTCTGACGATCGATTAGTCGAATCTCTCGTACACCACGAGATGATTACGATCGATCGACTTCACTCGACCGATTGATCGACACGGGCGACCAATACTTATTGCAATTATATTATGTCTTTTTCTTTGAATTTTGTTATTTCTTTTTCTATATCTGAGTAGATCTCTTAATTGGGTTTTAGGGTTCTTAGTAGGAGATTTAATGGTTTGATGTTTTGACTGTTCTAGGAAACTCTAATTCTTGAGTTCTTCAATTCACATGTGCATAATGCTAAATAAGGATTGATCACTCTGTTTTAGATTCTAGGTTTATCAATGCATGAATGTGTTGATAGGTTGCTTGAATTACTGTGAATTGAGCAATATGCTCTTAGCCAACGACAGTTGATGTTAGGAAGTATTGTGAACTCAGTGAACTTGTTTGATAATGCAAATTTGACTAGAAGATTTCAAACGACAGTTTGTAAAATTGATTAGTAAGATTTATGGATTAATGTCTTGAAACAGAATTAGTCTTATTAAATGTTCATGTTCGAGAACGGTTCTTATCTATTGAGTTTCTTGATTCATTCATCTTGTTGATCATTATATCTCTGAAGTACCCTATGCTCCAATGTCTTTAATCTAATAGTTTACATCGTTTATTCTCTGCATTTTTATTTACAACTTTGAAAACCAAAACAACTTTTCAACGCTTTAGCTATTTACAAATCTCGCAAGTCTATAGAGTACCATTGGTCCTTGTGGATATACCCCGAACATATTACTATGCACTTTACCGTACCCTTGCGATTTAAGTATTTCAAATTAATTACTCGACTAATCAAGTTGGCGCCGTTGCCGGGGACCAATAGCGTTACCTATAGATTTAGGATTAGTTCTTAGACCAAGGCATTTTTATTTTTAGTTAGTTACCTTCTTTCTCGTTTTTCTCTTTGGTGTTTTTAGGTGTATGACCCGCAGCAAAGGCTCAGCACATCTGATTGCATATCAAGAGGATCTGGGAAAGTTTGAAAGAGAAAGAAAGAGAGAAGCACTTGCTAAGACGAAAGAAAAAATGGATGCTCTCAATGTGAATGATAACAACTTGCTCAAGACTGGTGATCAACATGACATTGATGACCAGAGGGAACTGGAAGCTCTTCCTCTCCCTCCTGCAAACAGAGCAAGTTTAGCTCTCAGAAAAAACCGTGAGAATCAGAGGCATGCTCCTGATAGACGTACTTTGAGGGATCATGATGCTCCTAATGCTAGGATGTACTGTTCTGGAATCCAACACCCCCTGATCAACATGAATGACTTTGAGATCAAGTTAGGATTGCGAGCTCCTATGAAGTAGAATCAGTTTCATGGTCTCCCTTCTAAGAATCATGTTTATCATCTGGATAACTTTGAGGAGGTGTGTGGCACGATTAGGATGAATGGAATCCTTGATGATGATGTCAAGTGGATGTTGTTCTCATTCTCCCTATGTGATAAAGCTCACCGCTGGTTGAAGTTGTTGGAACCAGGTTCTATTCGGTCTTGGCAAGATTATAAGGCTGCATTTTTGTCGCAGTACTTCACTCAGACAAGAACGACTCTTCTTAGGAACAAGATTTCCAATTTCAAGCAAGGAGGCACATATTTATTTCATGAGGCTTGGGAACGGTTCAGAGAATGCCCCCATCATAGATTCACATCTGCAGCACTCATCAACACTTTCTACAGAGGGGTTAATGAGAGGTACAAAATGGCTTTAGATATAGCTAGTAATGGGGACTTCATGACTAAGACTGAGGCAGAAGCTCAAACTTTAATTGAGAACCTTGCAGCTAGCAACACCAATCATTGCGTTGACTACGATAGATCGCTTAAGAGCGGTGGAGTTTCAGAGTCAAACCATATTACAGAATTGACAGCCAAGGTTGAGCAGCTTCTGCGGTCAGACCAGCGAGGGGTGCATCTTGTTGAAGACTCAGGAGACGGTCAGGAGTACCATGAGGTAGTTGGAGATGGCTCTGTGAATATACTAGCTGAGCTGAATTACGTGAATGACCAAGAGAATTTTCAGAAAAAATGATTGAATCCAAAATTTAGGAATCATCCCAACCTCTCCTACAGAAGCACTAACGTTGAAAATCTTCAGGATCAGGTGTATCCTGCTCTTGCAGGAACACAAGGTCAGCAGTTTCAGCCTAAGCAATTTGTACCAGGGGTTTCCCATCAGAAACCCCAATACAACAACTCCCAAGGAAGCTACCATACTCCTCAAGCTCATGTGAGCGCACCTATTCCAGCATCTCATAATAATGAGCTGAAGAATATGATGCAACAACTTCTAGAGAGACAAAAAAAGTGTTCAGCTGACATAAATGGTAAGGTAGATGGCATGTACCATGATCTCAATGGAAAGTTTCGACGTTATTCTCACATGTCAAAACTCTTGAGAATCAGGTAGGTCAAATTTCTTCAACTTCTATGAGACTAGTTGGTAACCCTCTAGGAAAAGCAGACTCCAACTCTAAGGAGCATTGTTATGCAGTTATGATTCAGATAGAACCTAAAGAAGCTGATATGGACCATCAAGAAGAAGCTAAAGTTTTTGCCCTTGATGCCACTATTGAGGACAAGGCTGCTAAGGATGATAAACCACCTTGTGTGGAGTCACCACCCTATATTCCTAAACTTTCATTCCCAAATCGCCAGCTGAGGATTCATAGGGAGAAGGAGTATGCACGCTTTAATAAGATAATGAAAAAATTACACATCAAACTTCCTCTCTTAGAACTAGTCCTGAAAATTCCACTCTACAGAAACCACTTGAAAGACATTTTGTCTGCCAAGAAGAGCATTGAAGAAGGAGTCATGATAATCTCCAATGAAAAAGAGTATGTTTAGTTAGAGGAGTCTGAGAGACAACAGCAGAGCAAGGTGAAACTTCCCAACAAGGTAGATGTGGCAGTAGAGACAAATATGGCTAATCTTGAATGCAATGCCACCATTTCAGCCGTTATTCCAAAAAAATCAAATGACCCAGCAATTTTGCATTAACTTGTCAGATTGAGAAATTCAAGTTTGACAGATGTCTTTGTGACTTGGGAGCTAGTGTTAGTTTGATGCCTTTTTCTGTGTCAGAACGATTGGAAATCACCAATTTAAAACCAACGAGGATCTCATTAGTACTTGTTGATCGCTCTGTGCGTTTTCTTGTTGGTTTGGCAGAAGACGTACACGGGAGAATTAGAAATTTCTACATTCCAACTGATTTCATTGTTTTGAAGCTAGATAAGGAACCACATGATCCTCTCATCCTTGGTAGGCCATTCTTAAACAATGCTGGAGATGTGATCGATGTGAGGAACAATAAGATCAAACTCGAAATTGGAGACCATGATTTGGAGTTTGACATGAGAAGGACTATGAAGAACCCCACTATTGAAGGTCATGCATTTTCTATTGTCACTAATGATGAATTTGGTGATAAGCGTGAATAGAAATGCATTTGATGGAGCGAGGTCAAAGAGGTCCTGAATAAGGATTCTCACTCTCCAAAGAAAAGGGTATACGCTAGGAGTATTTTCACTTCTCGCTTTAAAGAAAAATGTCAAAAAGTTGTGAAAGGTATTATGAGTAAAGTTATAAACCTGAAGATGAATGATTGGAGACCTTTTTTTGGGGAAAGTTCCTCTCCTCTTACCTTTTGATCCGCGCGAGTACGGTCAAGGTAATGACCTAAAACAAGCGCTTGGTGGGAGGCAACCCACTAGGTACCTTGTATATATTTCTCATTTAGGTTTTCTTTCTCTTAATTTTTGATTTTAAATGATCGGTCTGGTTGTCAGACTGATCGTCTTTGGTAGGAATAATGCGTGTGTTTGTGTGAAACAGAAAGATGGACAACAACAGCAAACTGATCGATCCACATGCGGATCGATCAATCCGTTTCATCCATCGCACCATGAGGATTTCGACCGATTGATGGCCAGTGGACCGATTGATCTGTTTCAATCTGACTCCTCAACACACTTCAACCGATCGATCGCCATTGGACCGATCGGTCGCAGGTTTGTGAAATTTCAACTTCCCCTTGCTTCATTGTTTCAATTTGATGTTTAAGCCAGAGCATGAGCTAGAGTCCCCCTCACCACCAGTGAGTACCAGTAATTTCTCCTAGTCCCCCATATTGTTCTTTGTTTTATTTTCTTCTTTTTCGTTTTCTATCATTTGTATCAGTGACATTCCCTTTGGGTTTGTTTTCACACTGAGACGGTGTGAAGCAAGTCTGGGGGAGGAAGTCACTCATCTACTGATGCTAATTTTAGATGTTTTTCTTATGACTTTCTTTCGGATGTTTATCGAGTCAAAACCGTGTCTGTTTTATCGAGTCAAAACTTTGTCGATAACTATGAGATTTTCTCAGGGAACTGCACCTTGCCTTTTATCATTGTCTTATGATTGCTTCTGCATTGTTTAATGATGACCTGAAAATGCTGGAAAACTCATGCCTCGATCACTATATGGTAATCTCTATCACTTAGAAATTTAAATGATGTGAGCTTAACCTTGCTTATTGGAACTTAAACTGAACATATTATATCTCACTCAGGGGCTTGATAATCATGTAATAGATTATATATTCAGAGTTTTCTTTGCATCATTTATATCGCTCTATGTAAACTCTGAATAGGTAGAGTCACCTTTAGTCTAGTACCTCACCCTATCCTACCCATGTTTCAAACCCTATGCATTTTGATGTCATCATCATTATGTGCAACCATTTGAAAAAACTACGGAGTATACAGACCGACATAAATTTCTTTTGTTAGTTTGTATGGATGAATTTGTGAGATGATTTAGTAGTTGTGATTGAGGGTGATGTCTATGGGAATAAATTGAGAATGTATGATTAAATTACTTTTTGATACAGCTTATGTAAGACGGGAACCGGTTCCACTCCCCCGCTATTAAAAAAACGAATTCAAAAAAATAAGCGGGAAAAGGAGAAGGAAAGGAACCGGAAATGTCGAATTGGTTTGTGTCTCACTGTGATTTTGCATAAATGACTTGCATTCATTTGCATTTGCAGGAAACCCGAAACACTTGAGCCATCGAAAACTAACCTTAACACCTAGACCATAACGTGTTTGATACCCCATTTGTGAGAGTGCACGCATTACTTTATGAATGTTAAAAGGTTGAGTTCATAGATTCTGAAAATTCTTTATGATTCAGGGGTTTAGTATTGGGAAAAATGTCCAAAAAAGCTTGAACTTTCAAAATCTGGACGTTTTAATCCCCAACTTCTAAAATGCCGTTTAAATATTAAAGTTTTCGATGACTTGTTCAATTATTATTTAACTTACGTTGACTCGGCCAAAAAAAGCATACCATTAAATCGAAAATTTACGGAGTTAAATATCTTTTATTATCCGTTAACAGCTTCCGTGTAACCTCAAAACGGCGTCGTTTTGATTTTAAAAAAATTATCAATAACAACACTCGAACCCTTTACCTCTGAGACTACCATAACAATTAAAACGTCTCAGCTCAATTGGTAGTGTAGGCGTATGTTAGTCTCAAAGGTAAAGGGTTCGAGTGTGGATGTTGATAATTTTTTAAAAATCAAAACGACGCCGTTTTTGAGGTTACACAGAAGCTGTTAACGGATAATAACAGATATTTAACTCCGTAAATTTTTGATTTAATGGTATGCCTTTTTTGGCCGAGTCAACGTAAGTTACATAATAATTGAACAAGTCATCGAAAACTTTAATATTTAAACGGTATTTTGGAAGTTGGGGATTAAAACATCCAGATTTTGAAAGTTCAGATTTTTTTGGACATTTTTCCCGTTTAGTATTGTTGCTACAGGTATGAAGAAGTACGGTGGAGTACAGTTTGATATTGACCCTGCATCGGTAGTTTGCATGCAATTGATTTCAGGCAAGATCCCAAAAAATGTGTGATTTTTCATTCGATGAAAACATTTGCTTTACTTGAGGACAAGCAAAGGTTTAAGTCGAGGGGGGGGGGGGGTTGATATGTTGTGTTTTTGACGTCTTGTATTTCATGTTTTAGTATGGTTTTTGAGTCCGTCTTGTCTCTTTAGCGTCTTTTAGTGTATTTTTGGTCGAGTCTTGTGAGTCTTGAGTCTTTTGCAGGTCACAAGACTCTACGCGAGAATAGGAAGCTTTTGCGCGTTTTTCGGAGGATTTTGGGACGATGTATAACATGAAGGCAAAGGGACCAATCGGTCGAATCTCACGCAAGCCATCAGACGAAAGAGACTGATCGTTCATTCCTTGGACCGATCGGTCGAAGCCTACGACGACTTCACAAGAGAAATGATCGATTGGTCACTCTCACGATCAATTGGTCGAATCTCTTGTACACCACCAAACGATTACGATCGATTGGTCCTTTACTCAACTGATCGATGGACATGGGCGACCAATCTTATCTTCTTTTGTTATTTTTATTTTATCTCCTATTTTCTGTAAAGGGTATAAATACCCAAAAACCTAATTTTTATACTTACGTTTTCTTTTACGCTTCTAATTATTTTTTGGAGAGACTTTCATCTTGTAAGTTACTCCCATGGATTTGAGAAGTTTTCACTTTTCAATAATCCAAATTTTAGACTATATATGTCATGCTTGATGGGGCCAATCATCAAAAGAAAATGGTTATAGACGACATAGTTCCAAGCATCAAAAACTTGTTTAATTCATGCGAAATATACAATAAAAAAATAATAATACATAAATTTAGGCCAGAAATGGAGGATTATAAATGCTTATAGTAGGGAAAAAAACTCATAATTTGGTATACAATCAGTTTTAAATATCGTTATTTATTTTATTTTTAAATTGATTTTCTCATAACGATTGGGTACAAATCAGAATTTTTTTCCTCCAAATTTTCTTTATTTTATTTTTTTTATTTTTAGTGTTTTTGGTCACGCTTCTATATTATTTATTTTATATTATCTTCTTAAAAAACATTTCATCCTCTACTATTGACAAAAGAATGGATTCGATTAAAATCCTATAGAGTTTCACAAAAATAAGAGAATTTTGATTAAAAGAAGGGAAGAGATTACTAGAATACTAGGCTAGCCCCAAAAAAAGGGTTTAATTACTAAAGTAGAGGAATATGAAGGATGTAGAAATGTAACCAAGTAAATGGTTATTCCTTTTTACTTTACTTTTAGAAGATTTTAATTTTAATAATGACGTTAATATACTTCTTAGTTTATATGATCAGTGTACCCAATTGCAATAATGGCGAAATTGTAACTCTAACCAGTAATTAGTGATTTAGTAAACTAGTTAACCAGTGTGAAACCGTTTAGTGGCGACGTTAATTAACGACAAAGTTAACGTACGTTTCTGCAGTATATATAACGAGTGATTGTTATCTTGGAGCTTGTGCACTCTCACTAATTTTCCCATTTTTGCAATGGCTTCTTCTCACAAATCGACCAGTGCTGCTTATTTTCCCTTGATCTTCATCTTCTTCGCTGTCTATGTTTTCACTGCAACGAATCTTCGGAACGAAATCTCTCGCTAGAGATTCGTCTCTGTCTCTGTCTTTTTCTCTCTTTGTCTCTCTCTCTCTCTTTCTCTCCGTCTCTTTGTGTCTTTGTCTACATTTTGCATTCAGTATGTGTATATGGTATGATTTATCAGCATATTAAAAAACAAGTTGCCAACTATTGAATCGCAGGAGAGAACAAGATATTGATTAAGCTTATCACGTGAATAAAATAAGGAGAGATTTGGTTCATGCACAAGACTGTGCCGGATTTTGCAAAACTGAAGAAGGAGTGCAAGATTGGGACAATCTTGATTGCTAAAATGTGTCAGACTTGACAAGACTGTGCCAAACTGATATGCTCAAATATAATACCCTAAAAGCCCCTAAGCAGTAGCTGTAAAGAATTAGGGGTCGAACCACAAAGACTCAAGATTATCACTCAATAAATTCCAGAATGTGAATTAAGCTAAGTAAAATGAATAAAATCAAAAATAGCAAAACGATTAAAATCAAGTAGTAAGATCAATGAGGAAAACGCTAAGCCTAGGAGAATTCGCAGGTAAACCAGAATTGTAAATCAAATGAAATGTTAGGAAATAAAATAAGCACCGTTCTTGAACTTCAAGCACAAATATAAAATCAACCAATAGGAATCAAAATATGAATCAAGCTAAGTAAAATAAGTGTAATTGAAAACAGCAAAATGATTAAAAATAGGTAGTAAGATCAATGAGGGAAAGCGCTAAACCTAGAAAAATTCGCAGGTAAATCAGAATTGCAAATCAAATAGAATGACAGGAATATAATAAGCATCGTTCTTGAACTTGAAACACAGATGTAAAGTAAACCAACTGTCGTTGCGAAGATTATCTATGTCTAAACCTAGAATCCCAAATTTCTTTGCAGATTCTATGAATTCAAACAAGCATTAGTGATCGGGTTCAATTGTTCACAAAATCATAAACCAAATTTCTTTGCGAATAGGTCTTTTGCTCACCAAACACTAGTTCAGGAAATTAACCACACTTTCGTGCAAATTAATCAACCTAACATCATATTCTAGTTCGCGAGGCTAGAATAAGCATTAATCTCAAGTCTAGGTGAAAAGCTCTATAGATATTCCTTAACAATTCAATCAGATCTAATAATTCATCAAATACCTTTTAAACAACCCTAAACCTAACAGAGAATCTACTCAAACATGGTGAATGAGACAAACATCATGAATAAAATAGATATCATAAATAAGATAGAGTAGGAATACAAAAAGGGTTCAAGGTTCTTCTCCCAAAAACTCAATTGCAGAATACCCTATCTCCAGAAATTCACAAGTCCTCTTTTCTGAGGCTCAAAAACCTAATTATATAGCTAAAACACGTTTAGGAGTCTAATCGAAAAGTAAGGAAAACTTCTGGTTAATCCTCGGTCTTGATGCACGTTCTGATCGCTGGGTATCGATCGATACTGTAAGTGGTATCGATCGATGCTGTAATATTTGTTCGTGTCTCTACCAAATGAACGGTGTCGATCGATGCTGAGCTTCAGCTCCCGAACTGCTTCAACTCCAGATTGCTTCAAAAGCTTCCAATAATCCAATTTAGCTCCATATGTGCCTATATCCTGAAAAGAACTTGAAAGACTCTAAAACTACTGGAAAGACTCGGAAAAAGGACTTATATCATGGTTAAAAGTGGGTAAAAAACCATGATATATCAACTCCCCCAGACTTAGTCTTTGCTTGCCCTCAAGCAAACAGAAAACCAAACAGAGAAAGAGGTTTGAAAAAACATAGAGACTCACTTTTTCTGAGATATTGAAATGACTCCTTTCCCAAACTCCAAACATCACTTAAAACATTTCGGATCTGAACCACCATGTACTTCCTGTAGACAGTCGCAGCCTCTCATTATCCACACAATATCTCACAGCATTAATCCTATCAAATCCTTCATGTCGTTTCACAACTGTAGTTGATATTTCAGGAACCTTATAGATATTTACTCATACAATATCGTGATTAAGGAACCACCCAAATCACATACTTCTGGTATTATTTTCCTCTCCCCAGCTTATCTCTTTTTTTTATTTTCTCTTTATTTCTTTATTTTTCTTTTAGCTTTGCATATACAAATCAAGGTTTGAGACGTGAGTATTGATGGTGTTTGCCACCGAATCCCCAGTTCTCCCCTGCTCAGAGTATCAAAAGTCTTAGGCGAATAACGGGGTCACTGGAAATGTTCCTACCCCTCGCTTCAAACTCTTGTGTGATCATTCCTTATCCAATTAGAAAAATGGGATCACAGGAAATGTTCCTAGCCCTCTACTCAGCGGAAATCATTTCATCTTTTATGCACATTCTGTATCAACACATGTCAAGGGAGAGGTACATATACCAAATTTTCAAACACATGGGTTCCTATTGTCAGTATTGAATGATGAATCAAGTTTCAGTAAAATACCAACCTCAGAGTGAAGTTGCAAGATTTGGCTCGGGATTTAGAAAAATTTGCTGGAGACATGGGTGTTTCCTGGTCAACTGGTTAGTCTTTGGATTTTTCATTAGTCGATCTTAGAGCTGATTCTGTGACAAATAGTTACTTAAAACAAAGTCAGAACAAATGAAATCAAGCAAAGGTTCATAATCTCCAACTAGTTTTGACTCAATAAAACAAAAATTTTGACTCAATAGGACTCTAAGAAAAACAAACCCAAATGTCAGTAACTACCTACCCCAGATTTAAACAACACTGTCCCCAGTGTTATCTAGCCTAGAGAAAGCAAGAGAAAGCACAAGAACAGAAATGGCTGAAAGTTAGCTCGAAGGTACCGTGGAAATGGGTGGGTATCGATCGATACTGAAGACCGTATCGAACGATTCCCAGCAGTATCGACGATATCGATGCTCAGCGAACAGCACAGTCCCTTTTGGCCATGGTATCGATCGATACTCCTAGGGTGTCGATCGATGCTCGTCGTCTAGACCTGGTTCACGTGAAGACACAACACGAAAACAAAAAAGAAAAATCAAATAAAAACATATGTACAGACTCACCAGTGGGTTGCCTCCCACCAAGCGCTTGTTTAATGTCCTTTAGCTCGACATGGAGAGCAGTCAGGCAAGCTGGTGGCTCAGCCAGAGGCACAATTGGGCCATCTGGAATGGTGGTTTTGCCCAATAATGTTTCACCCGCTGTCCATTGACAGTGAACTCCTTTCCTTCAGTATCAGCAAGACTACTGCACCGTGTGGGTGGACTTCCTTGATTGTGAAGGGACCTGACCAACGAGGAACGCAATTTCCAGGAAACAATTGTAAACGAGAGTTGTACAAAAGTACCTGGTCATTTGGTTCAAAATGGCGGGAAAGGATCTTCTTGTCATGATAGGCTTTGGTCCTTTCCTTGTACAGCTTGGAGTCCTCATAGGCAAAGTGTCTGATCTCATCTAACTCATTCATTGAACTAATCGCCTTTGAGCAGCAGGTTTGATGTCAAAATTCAACAGTTTGGTAGCCCAAGCTGCTTTGTGCTCTATCTCAACAGGAAGATACAGCTTTTCCATACAGCAAGTAAGAATGGTGTGGTGCCAAGCGGTGTCTTGAACGCAGTTCTGTAAGCCCAAAGAGCATCGTCGAGTTTCAGTGCCCAATCCTTCCGGGTAATGCCGACTGTCTTCTGCCAAATCTCCTTGATCTGTCTGTTGTAGACCTCTACTTGTCCACTAGTCTGAGGGTGATATGGTGTGAGCAACACTGGTTGCATGAACGCATACTTTCTCAGCCAGCTTCTCGAAAATCTTGTGTTGATGAAGTGAGTACCACCATCACTGATTGACAAACTCTGGGCACTCCAAATCGAGGGAATATGATGGTCTTGAACAATTTTAGGGACCACGGCAGAATCGTTGAGTAGGACTAGCAATTGCTCTATTCCACTTCGGAGACATAGTCGACCGGCACCAATATGTATCTGTTCTTCGTTTGATGGAGGAAATGGTCCCATAAAATCAATACCCCAGCAGTCAAAAACTTCAACCTCAAGGATGAAGTTCTGCGTCATCTCATGACGCTTGCTGATCTTTCCTCTTCTCTGACACACATCACAATGAGAGATGAAGGTGTGAGCATCCTTAAACATAGTAGGCCACCAGAAACCAGCTTGCAGAACCTTAGAAACTGTTTTTAATGTAGCAAAGTGCCCAGCATACTCAGATCCATGGCAATGAAACAGAATCTCTGGTACCTCAGATTCAGCTATACACCTTCTGTAGATCCCATCAGAACAGTGCGTGTACAGATATGGTTCATCCCAGAAGTAATGTCTGACATCTCTCATGAATTTCTTCTTGACATACTTCTTGATATGCTTTGGTTCGTAGTCAGCAGCAAGGTAGTTGGCTATGTCGGCATACCAAGGTTCAGCAGGAGTGGTGACAGCAAAAATCTCTTCTGTATCGGGCTGATCTTCAGACGAATCAGCAGTGGAAAGCAGCTGGTATCGATCGATACAGTGGGAGTATCGATCGATGCTTGTATCGTGTACTGACAACAGCAACTCTTGAGGGTATCGATCGATACACCAAGGCTGTCGATCGATGCTCGTCTTCTGCAGCGGCAGAAACAAATCAGAACCAGTCTCAATGAAGTATATCTTCTCTTCGGGTAAGGAATCGTCAATAGGGACTTCTTCACTGATCTGCATACGTGAGAGATGATCTGCAACTCCATTCTCCACACCTTTCTTGTCTTTGATCTCTATGTCAAAACCTTGGAGCAGTAAAACCCATCGACAAAAACGAGGTTTCATATCCTTATTCTAAAGCAGATACTTAAGAGCAGCATGATCAGTATGCACAATCACCTTACTACCTATCAGATAGGAACAAAATTTCTCAAAAGAGAACACAACAGCAAGCAATTCCTTCTCAGTGGTGCTGTAGTTCCTTTGGGCGTCATCCAGTGTTCTGCTGGAATAATAAATGACATGAAGATTCTTATCTTTCCTCAGTCCCAAAAAAAAACCAACTGCAAAATAGCTCGCATCACACATGATCTCAAAAGGGAGGCTCCAATCTGGTGGTTGAACAATAGGAGAAGAAACCAATGCCTTCTTGATCATTTCGAATGCGACGAGACATTATGGAATAAAATCGAAGGTGACATCTTTACACAGCAGAGCAGTAAGCGGGCGAGCTAACTTCGAGAAATCCTGAATGAATCTGCGATAGAACCTGGCGTGACCAAGGAAACTCCGAATGTGCTTCACAGATGTAGGCGGTAGGAGGCTTGTCATGACCTGAATCTTAGCTTTATCAACCTCAATCCCCGCCTTAGAAACCTTATGTCCCAGAACGATGCCGTCTTGAACCATAAAGTGACACTTTTCCCAGTTCAGAACTAGATGCTTCTCCTCACAGCGCTGAAGTACCTTGCATAGGTTGTCCAGACATCCCTTAAATGAAGACCCATAGACAGAAAAGTCATCCATAAATACCTCCATGAACTCCTCGATCATAACTGAGAAAATGGACATCATATATCTCTGAAATGTAGCTGGAGCATTACACAACCCAAAAGGCATCCTCCTGTAGGTGAATGTGCCGTAGGGACAAGTGAACGTCGTCTTCTCCTGATCATCGGGATGTATCGGGATCTGGAAAAAGCCTGAGTAACCATCCAGGAAGCAATAGTAAGGGTGACTAGCCAACCTCTCCAGCATTTGATCAATGAATGGCAATGGGAAATGATCTTTCCTCGTCGCCGCATTCAGCTTCCTGTAATCGATACACATGCGATGCCCGGTGATCGTTCTCGTCGGAATCAACTCATCTTTCTCATTCTTCACCACTGTGAAACCTCCTTTCTTAGGAACAACATGAACCGGACTGACCCAACTGCTGTCAGAAATGGCATAAATGACTCCTGCCTCCTGAAGTTTCAGAATCTCTTTCTTTACCACTTCTTTCAGATTCGGGTTAAGTCTCCTCTGATGCTCGACTGAAGCCTTCGACTCGTCCTCCATATGAATCCGATGCATGCACAGATCCGGTGATATACCTGAAATATCATCAAGAGAATAGCCGAGAGCTTTGCGATACTTGCGCAGCTTGCTCAGCAATAAGGCGACCTCTGCGTTGTTCAAAGAAGAATTGACAATTACAGGATAAGTAGAGTTAGGGCCAAGGAAAATGTACCTCAAGCTAGCTGGGAGTGGCTTAAGATCGAGCTTAGGGGCTCTCTCTTCACTCCAATCACTCAAAGAATCGGGTTTGGTACGAGAGACATTCAGTTCTTCGGGAAGAAGAGGTTGGTATCGATCGATACCTCTTATGGTATCGATTGATGCTTCAGCATTGTTGTCAAGAATCGTGGCATAGGCAGCAGCAACCTCTGTGGGAACTACCTCTGTCTCAGCCGAGCAAACCAACGCTCTTTCCAAGGGATTCTCAGGGTGCAGTCTTAAGAAGTACTCATTTGATAGCTCACCGAAAGTATCAATGAAGAATGTCTGTCCGTCGATGGTTGGTTTCTTCATCATCTTTTCCATGTTGAAGGTCATAATCAGATCACCAATGTTGAGGGATATTCGCCCATTCTTGCAGTCGATTAGGGCACCAGCTGTAGCTAAGAAAGGTCTACCCAATATCAATGGATCTCTTGGTTCAACATTATACTCGAAGACGATGAAATCAGTTGGGACTAAACAATCCCCAATGGTAATCGGGACGTCCTCAAGTAAACCTTCAGGGAATCGGACTGATCGATCATCAAGGATTAGGGAGATCCGAGTTGGTGTGAAATCTGTCATCCCCATCCTCTTAGCTACTGAATACGGCATGAGATTCACACTGGAGCCAAGATCGCAAAGTGTACGTCGAACCTCTCAGTGAAGATGGTGCAATCCAAAACAAAACTGCCAGGGTCTGGTAGTTTCTCTGGAATTTTGTTGAGAAGAATCGCACTGCACTCGTGGGTGAGTCTCAGTACCCCTTCCTCAAGATTCACATTGCTCGAAACCATTCTCTTGATGTACCTTCTGAAAGCTGGTGCAATCTTGAGAGCATCCACAAACGGGAGTTCGACAACTAACTTCTCTAGCATTGCTCGGCATCTGGCCTCTTCTATTTCTTCTTAGACTTAGCAGCGGGTCGAGGGAAAGGAATCTTTGGAATATAGACTCTCCCGACATGTCCTGTGGTTTGCTTCTGTTCGACTCTAGGACGGGTATCGATCGATACTATGGGGTATCGATCGATGCTTTTGGTTTTTCAACTGGTCTTATAGAAATTTGAACGGGTAATGGTTGATGTTGAGTGGTATCGACTAATACTGGATGAGTATCGATCGATACTGGGGTGATTGCAGGAATCTCATCGTCGTCATCGTCGTCTCCAGCAAGATCGACGAGCTGCTTAGGCGAGTAAGTCTTCTTCAAACTTGGAGTGACCTCTCTTCCACTCCTCAAAGTGATAGCATGAACATGCTCCCGCGGATTCACCGTTTTTCCCGGAAGGAAACCATCCTGTCTCTTAACTGTGTCTACAGTTTGAGCAACCTGAGTTTCCAGCTTCTTCTGATGGATGTTCAGAGCTTCGATTTTGCCATTCAAATCAGTATATAAGGCATCCATCTTTCCGTTGAAGTCAACAGTCATCTTTTGCTGCCCCTCCAAAATCCGTTCAAGCATAGTCTCAACTTTGCTTTCCTGAGTCTTGGGAGGTGGTGTCTGATAAGATGAATTCCCATATGTGTGAGTGTACCCACTGTTCAGAAATGGTTTCTGAGCAAAGGAGTTTGCTCCGAAATTCGAAGACTTGAAATCAGATTTGAAACCTCCTCTCTGAGAATTGTTATTGAAACCACGGTTGTATGATGAATTCTGAAAACCATTACCACCAATGTAGTTGACATCCTCTGCTTCACCTTCATCGATGTTCTCGACTTCCTCAGCAAAATGCACTGCCTTCTGCTGCTTATCCAATAACAGATTGTGAACTGACTCCAGTTTGGCATGTACTTCAGCAATCTGCAACCCATCAACGTTTCCATTCTGCTTGTTTCTCTCAAAATCTGCATTCTTAGTGCTGTTGCTAGACGCCAAGTTTTCGATCAACACATAAGCGTCCTCAGGATACCTGGTGTTGAAATTTCCATTGCTTGCAGCGTCCAAAGCCATCTGATACCTACAATCGATACCTCTGAAGAAGATACCTAATAACTGAACCTGCAAGAAACCGTGGTGAGGGCAGTCCCTCTGATAAGACCGAAATCGAACCCAGGCAGCCTTGAATGCCTCAGTTGCTCCCTGAGAAAACTGGGAGATCTTGTTCCTGAGCTCTTCTGATCTCGCGTCATCATAAAAATTGTTCAGAAAAGCAGTTTTTGTCTCCTCCCAAGTAGTCAAAGAACCAGGAGGCAACTGCTTCAACCAGTAAGCTGCATCTCCACTAAGAGAGTATGGGAATAGCTTACAGAAGAGGAAATCATTGGACACTCCATTGTATTTGATACTGGTGACCAAATCCTCGAACCTCTCGATATGATCCATGGGATGCTCATGAGAAAGACCATGGAAAGGGTGCTATCCTACAAGAGTGTAGTATGCAGGCTTCAGCTCAAAGTCATTTCTCTGGAAAGTTGGAATACGAATCGCAGATCGGTTTGCATAGATCGGTTTGCACCAAGCGTTCTGGCACGATTAACCTGAACATTCCCAACATTCCCATGCATAGCCGGTGGGATAATCTCATTAGCTACCGGTGCAGGGGCAACAACGTTTCCTTCTGCATCAAGCTTCTGTCCTTGCGCGTCACACATGTAACCTTCCTGATCTCTCAAAATCCCAGCCTCATCACGAGCGAGCACAATCGGATGATTCATCTCAGCTTGTTTCTTTTGCTTTCTGATTGTACGCTCTAATTCAGCTAGCTCTTTGTTAGATAGATTGGTCAACTGCTTGTTCTTGCTTCTTCTGGTCTCTCGATGCTGCGTACACCTGAAACACAGAAAGTAAATCACGTAAGTGACAGAAATAACAACGAGTATCGATCGATACTAAGGGGTTATCGATCGATGCTCAGCAACTTAGTCGAAATTCTAAACCGTAATCTAATGGTGAAATTAGAGTCCCCGGCAACGGCGCCAAAATTTGATATGCTCAAAGATAATACCCTAAAAGTACTAAAGCAGTAGCTGCAGTATATAGGGGTCGAACCACAAAGACTCAGGATATCACTCAATAGATTCTAGAATAGGAATTAAGCTAAGCTAAATGAATGTAACTGAAAAATAATCAAAACAATTAAATCATGAAGTAAATCAGTGGGATAAAAGCTAGGCTTAGGGAAGTTTGCAAGCAAATCAGAATTATCAATCAAATCAAGTGTCAAGGAATGAAATAAGCTCCGCTCTTGAACTTGAAACATAGATGTAAAGTAAACCAACTGTCGTTGCGAAGACTATCTATGTCTAAACCTAGAATCCCAAATTTCTTTGCAGATTCTATAAATTCAAACAAGCATTAACGATCAAGTTCAATTGTTCACAAAATCCTAAACCAAATTTCTTTGCGAATAGGTATTTTGCTCACCAAACACTAGTTCAGGAAACCAATCACACTTTCATGCCAATTAATCAACCTAACATCATATTCTAGTTCGCGAGGCTAGAATAGGCATTAATCTCAAGTCTAGGTTAAAAGCTCTATAGATATTCCTTAACAATTCAATCAGATCTAATAATTCATCAAATACTTTTTAAACAACCCTAAACCTAACAGAGAATCTACTCAAACATGGTGAATGAGACAAACATCATGAATAAAATAGATATCATAAATAAGATAGAGTAGGAATACAAAAAGGGTTCAAGGTTTTTCTCCCAAAAACTCAATTGCAGAATACCCTATCTCCAAAAATCACAAGTCCCCTTTTCTGGAGGCTCAAAAACCTAATTATATAGCTAAAACACGTTTAGGAGTCTAATCGAAAAATAAGGAAAACTTCTGGTTAACCTTCGGTCGTGATGCACGTTCTGATCGCTGGGTATCGATCGATACTGTAAGTGGTATCGATCGATACTTAATATTTGTTCGTGTCTCTACCAAATGAACGGTGTCGATCGATGCTGAGCTTCAGCTCCCGAACTGCTTTAACTCCAGATTGCTTCAAAAGCTTCCAATAATCCAATTTAGCTCCATATGTGCCTATATCCTGAAAAGAACTTGAAAGACTCTAAAACTACTGGAAATACTCGGAAAAAAGCCTTATATCATGGTTAAAAGTGGGTAAAAACCATGATATATCACTTGCCCTCAAGCAAACAAAAAAACCAAATCAGAGAAAGAGCTTTGAAAACACGGAGATTCACTTGTTCTTGAAGCATTGCAATAACCCTTTTCCTAAGCTTTCCAGATATCACCTAATCAGTTTCAAATCTAACCACCATGTACTTCTCCGTAGACATTCGCAACTTCTCAGATTCCACACATTATCTCACAGCATCAACATACTGAACCCTTCATTGCCAGTTTCATCACTGCAGCTAATGTTCAAGAGTCGTCCAGACTCTTACTCATACGATATCATGACAAAAAAACCACCCAAACTACATACTTTGGTATTGTTTTCCTTCTCCCCCAGACTTATATCTTTTTATGTTCTTTAATTTTGTAAATGTTTTTTACCTCCGCATATACAAATCAAAGATTGAGACGCGAGTATTGATGATGTTTGTCACCGAATCCCCGGTTCTCTCCTCTCAACGTATCAAAGGTTTTAGATGAATAATGGGATCTTAGGAAATGTTCCTACCCTCTTTTTAGACCTTTGTGTGATCATTCCTTATCCAAGTAGAATAATGGGATCACAGGAAGTGTTCCTAGCCCTCTACTCGACGGAAACCATCTCATCTTTTATGCATTTGAACCAACGTGTGTCAAGGGTGAGGTATGCCATTATTTTCAAACACATGGGTTCCTTTGTCAGATATGAATGATGAATCAAGGTCTATAAGCACTAACCACAGAGATGAAGTGCAAATGATTTGGCTCAGGGTTTAGAAGAAATTTGCTGGAGACATGGGTGACTTCTAGTTGATTGGTCAGTCTTTGGATTTTTCATTAGTCGATCTAGAACTGATTCTGTAACACTGGTCACTCAAAAGCAAAATCAAAACAATGGATTCAAGCAAAAGTTCATAATCTCCAATAGGTTTTGACTCAAGAAAACAAATTTTTGACTCAAATATGACTGACTCTAAGAAAAACAAACACCATGTCAGTAACTATCTCCCCCAGACTTAAACAACACTGTCCCCAGTGTTATATAGCCTATAGAAGGCAAAAGAAAGCAAAAGAACAGAGTGACTGAAGGAGTGCACAAAGGTTACCCGTGTGTGATACTGGGTATCGATCGATGTTCTAACCGGTATCGACCAATGCTTGTCGAGTATCGACAGATACCAGTAACATGTCGATCGATACAGAGACCTTTTGTCATGAAACTAATGCCTAAAATCGTATCCAGAGAACCAAATATTAGATCGAAGCACTGTTAGATCATAGGAACACAAGTTCGAAGCAACAAAATCATAATAGAGCCACAAGTTCAACACAAATAGAGTACTGACAATGAGACCTAAGAGTTCAAACTGAAAGAAAAAGAAAAGAAAAAGAACAGGGAAAAAAATAACGTGAAACCAAGGAGACATAGAGTCTAGACTAGACAGAGAGTCTAGACTAGACAGAGGAAATGAGGGTGCAGGAGCAGGTGTCGTTCGGCGCTGTAAACGGCGGGGCTGACTTCCAGCAAAGTCAGCAGCGGGTGAGACATCAGCTTCTGCTGGAGTCAAGGAAATGCGTGGCGGAGCGCGTACACGTGTAGCTGGAGCAACCGAGAGTAAGCTGGAATCTGGATCGAAGCGCAGCTGGGAGGGGTCACCGCCAATAGTTGTCAGAGCTTGGTTGGGGAGCTGCACAAAGAGCTGGCCGTCCGTCGTGGGTAGACACCAACACCGAGTTAGCTTCAGCCAACGCATGTGCTGCAGGTGTTGCTCGTCCATGAGAGAGCGAGCTGTGACAATTGAGCACTCTGAAGTGGAGATGCCGAAATGCTCAAAGATGGGAGTGAGGAGGCTGACGACTGACTCGGTCTTCCGTGCAGTGGCGTAGTTGCGTCTGGAGAAAGGCTTGGTCTTCAGAGAGACCAAGTGGTGCACAAAGATAGCGCCCATGTTGACCGCGAGGTTTAACTTGGGCCACTCATATCAATCCTCAGGAATGAGGTCACCGACAGCCTTGTAGAGGAGAATCAGCTCAGAAATCCGCATCTTGTTCAGCTCCATCTTGCAAAGGAGAGTGTTGCTTAGAATGCGGATGATGCAACGGAGAGTGGGGTAGCGAACGTCCATATGCATGGTAGTCTTGGAGTAGTAGGCTCTAAGACCGATGTGTCCCCAGAAGACCTAGACATCATGAAACTGAGTAGGTAGAGATACCTGCCTGAGGTCGCGGTCGAAGCCGTAGATGTCGTAGAGGTCAGGGATCGGCAATCTGTAGCGGACGCCCCGTATCAAGAATGTCGGGGTACCCTCCAATGCGACACGGCGGACCTCGTCTCTGTAGTAGACGCGTGTTGTTGCAAGGAACTGGCGGACAAGGTCGAGGTAGAGGTCGTACTGCCTAGTGTGCAACGTCCCCAAGCCGATCTTGTCGAGCATGGCTGAGAGCTCTGGTGTAGGGGTCAATGAAGCACGTAGGAACCACCAAACGCGCAGCCATTCGTTGTAGAACAACGTATCGTAGTCGTCCCACTCCTCGACGATAGGCTTATAGATGCAGGCCTCACTCTCGGTCTCCTCGATGCGCAGCCACTTGATGCAGCCTCACTCTCG
This sequence comes from Crucihimalaya himalaica, assembly GCA_004349715.1. Classification (NCBI taxonomy): domain Eukaryota; kingdom Viridiplantae; phylum Streptophyta; class Magnoliopsida; order Brassicales; family Brassicaceae; genus Crucihimalaya; species Crucihimalaya himalaica. Next base: position 68,954 of record SMJT01000100.1, on the reverse strand, counting down.
GTCTCCTCCTTAGGCAAACCTGCCCTAGCTCGCCTTGGAATGATCCTCTTCCCTTCTAACTTAGGCCAGGGAGGCCTAGTAGCAACAACGGGTGTAGAGGGAGATGGTGTGCGGTGTGGGGCAGCTCCCAGGTCGCTAACGTGGACCACAAGGAAGCTCTGAGGTCCTGTGTCGTTGGTGAAGCATCCTTTCAGAACCTTGTAACGATCGTTGGTGAGGCAAGCTGTCACAACGCCGGCGTGCCAGAACGATCCATCGAAAGCATCCACTGAGTCATGTAGACTGTACTCGTGGCGTGGTGGGTTGGAGCCAGAGGTGTCTGAGTGTCGTGGCTTCTTTCTTGGTGCCATCTGCGAACAAAAAAAGACAACAACAAATCACTACATTATCACAAAGATACTGTATAATAGCAGGGAGCAACTCAGCAACAAACGACATATTCAGTAATTTTAGCTTGCCCTCAAGCAAACAGAAAACCAAACTAGAGAAAGAGGTTTGAAAACACGGAGACTCACCTTTTCTTAAAACATCACAATGACCCTTTTCCCAAGCTTTCCAGATATCACCTAATCAGTTTCAGATCTAACCACCATGTACTTCTCCGTAGACAATCGCAGCTTCCCAGACTACACACATTATTTCACAACATCATCCAACCAAACCTTCATCGCCAGTTTCATCGCTGTAGTCAATGTTCAAGAACCTTCTAGATTCTTTCCCATACAATATCTTGACAAAAGAACCACTCAAATTACACACTTTTGGTATTGTTTTCTTCTCCCTCAGACTTATCTCTTTTTATGTTCTCTTTATTTTTATTTTTTTTATTTTTTTTTTGCTTCGCATATACAAATCAAGGTTTGAGACGCGAGTATTGATGGTGTTTGCCACCGAATCCCCGGTTCTCCCCTCTCAATATATCAAAGGCTTTAGACGAATAATGGGGTCCCGGGAAATGTTCCTACCCCTCGCTTCCAACCTTTGTGTGATCATTCCTTATCCAAGTAGAGTAATGGGATCACTGGAAATTTTCCTAGTCCTCTACTCGGCGGAAATCATCTCATCTTTTATGCATCTTATTTATCAACATGTGTCAAGGGAGAGGTATACCATTATTTTCAAACACATGGGTTCCTTTGTCAGATATGAATGATGAATCAAGCTCTGTAAACACTAACCATAATGATGAAGTGCAAAAATTTGGCTCAGGCTTTGGAAGGACTCTGCTGGAGACATGGGTATCTTCTAGTCAACTGGTCAGTTTTTGGATTTTTCATTAGTCGATCTAGAACTGATTCTGTAACACATGTCCCTCAAAAGCAAGGTCAGAACAGTTGATTCAAGAAAAAGATCATAATCTCCAACAGGTTTTGACTCAATAAAACAAATTTGAGTCAAAAACGACTAACTCTAAGAAAAACAAACACAATGTCAGCGACTACCTCCCCCAGACTTAAACAACATTGTCCTTAGTTTTATCTAGTCTAGAGTTGGCAAAAGAAATCAAAGAAACATATTGCGAATGAAACACAAAGAAGTTACCGTTCGAGTGATGGTCAGTATCGACCGATACAGCCTGGTATCGAGCGATACCAGGTGTTTGTCGACAGAGGCTCCTTTTCCAAGGATATAGTATCAATCGACACTGACTGGTGTCGAACGATACTGCTCGTCTGAACCTGTTTCTCGTGCAGACTCAAGACACAAAATCAAAAAGAAAATTGAAATTAAAACTTATATACAGACTCACCAGTGGGTTGCCTCCCACTAAGCGCTTGTTTAATGTCATTAGCTTGACCGTATAGGAGCTCAAGCATAGGGTGGTTAGCAGAGAGACAATGAATGAATAAGTGACAAACATCTCATCCAAGGTGGTGTGTAAGCATTAACTGCGTGTGGTCTACCAAGGAAGTGAGGAACAACATCAGGGCGGGATGGAAGATTGGGTGGGATACTTCGTTTTCCTGCACAGTCATCAAAAGAAATAACAAGTGCTCGACGAGAATCTCACGGCTTGCTTAAGTGTGATGGAGATGGGAACATATGATTGATGACATTAGGTGGTTTGGAATTGGAAAAAGAAAGTGTGTGCCTTTGCTTTCTCCGAGGTGTCTGGTGTGTGAGAGGTGGGGGATTTTGCTTAAAATCAGCTGGCAGGCATAATGCTGCGTCGACCGACGCAATGTCGGAAACTCAAATTTCACCACTTTTTCTGTAGTTTAGCTCTGCAATCCTTGCCTCCATTGTAAAGACATCATTTTCCAGCAGTTTGGCATTAATTGGAGCCTCTTCCTCGAGCCTAGTAGTATTGAAAAGACACTCCTCACTCCAATCCTTAAGTACATCACTCTTTTCAGAGCTGTCAACCAAATCTTCTTGAATAACCAGCTTGCTCATTTGCTCTGTAGCATCTAAAACTTTGACATACCCAGCAGTAATGTTTTGTGAAAGCTATGTGTTTGGGTCCTCATCAATGGATATCTCTACAGAAAAGGTCTGTCCATCAATGGTAGATCTCCTCCTCAGCTTGTCCATGTTAAAGCTCATGACTTCATCACCCAAATCAAGCTCTATCTATCCTTTTCTCACATCAATGATGGCACCAGCTGTTGCCAAAAATGATCTTCCCAAAATAAGAGGATCCTGAGGTTCTTCAACATATTCCAAAACCACAAAATCTGTGGGAATCATACAGCCTTCGATCATTAGTGGAACATCTTCTAAGACACCTTCTGGAAACCTTTTGGATCTATCAGCTAATAAGATGAGAGAGATCTTTGTTGGAACGAAATCGGTCATCCCAAGGCTTTCAGCTACAGAGAGAGGCATCAGGTTAATGCTAGAGCCAAGATCACAGAGAGAATGAGGGAACCTTTTAGTTGAGATGGAACACTCTAGTACAAAGCTTCCTGGATCAGGTAGCTTCTCTGGCATCCTACTCTGAATCATAGCACTGACATGTTCAGAGATTATCAGCTTCCTCTTTCCCTGAAACTGTCTTTTTCAGGAGAATTTCACTGATGTCCTTTGTGAGCAGAGCTGCTTCCTCAGGACTCACACCATTGGTAACCATCCTCTTAGCATACCTCCTGAGAGCTGGTGAAGTCTTGATAGCATCGATAACCGGAAGCTCAACAATCAACTTTTCTATCATTGCTTTGCATCTGCAGTCTTCCACTTTCTTCTTTGTCTTCTTAGAAAGTCGAGGGAAAGGTATCTTGGGCACGTAGACTCTTTCCTCAACAATCCTGGGTGTTTTTGAAAATTTTAGCTCAGTCTGCGAGGGGTGTCGATCGATACTGCTTATCTGTGTCGTTTTAGCAACAAGTTGGTGTCGATCGACACTGGCAGTGGTGTCGGTTGATACTGGGTTGGTATTGGTCGACACTGGGTTGGTGTCGGTCGACACTGGGTTGGTGTCGGTCGACACTAGGTTGGTGTCGGTCGACACTGGGTTGGTGTCGGTCGACACTGGGTTAGTGTCGGTCGACACTGGGTTGGTGTCGGTCGACACTGGGTTGGTGTCGGTAGACACTGGGTTGATGTTAGTCGACACTGGGTTGGTGTCGGTCGACACTGGGTTGGTGTCGGTCGACACTGACGTATCAAGTTCAAAATCACCTCCTGATTGCGTTGACGTGTTCATTGTGTGCATGAACCATCTTTCCCTTTACAGTTGCTAAAGTTTGAGCTATTTGAGTGTCCAGCATCTTCTGATGAATGTTGAGAGCCTCGATTTTGCCATTCAGATATGTGTACATGGCGTCCATCTTCCCATTAAAATCCACTGTTATCTTCTGTTGTCCTTCACGAATCTGTTCAAGCATAGATTCAACCTTGCTCTCCTGAGTCTTAGGCGGCAGAGTCTGGTAAGATGAACTCCCGTAGGTGTGAGTGTAATCGCTACTCTGCATCGGTTTCTGGGCAAAGGAATTCGCTCCAAAATCATACTTGAATCCTCCTCGCTGAGTGTTGTTGGTGAAGCCTCGGTTGTTGGTGAACTGATATTGCTGATTCTGAAAACCAGTACCACCAATGTAATTAACATCCTCTGCTTCAACCTCATCTACAATCTCGACCTTATCAACAAAGTGTACAGCCTTCTGCTGCTTGCCCATCAAAAGATTATGCACCGAATCCAGTTTCGCATGCACCTCAGCAATCTGCGAACCATCAATGTTCATGTTCTACTTCTTCCGCTCAAAGTCTGCATTCTTGGTGCTATTGCTTGATGCCAAGTTCTCAATAATCACATAAGCATCATCGGGATATCTCGTGTTGAAATTACCATTGCTCGCAGCATCCAGAGCCATCTAATACCTCCAATCAATCCTTCTGAAGAAAATACCCAGCAACTGAACCTGTGAAAACCCATGATGTAGACAATCTCTCTGATAAGATCTGAATCTCACCCAAGCAGCCTTAAATGCCTCAGTCGCACCTTGAGAGAATAGAGAGATCTTGTTCCTCAACTCCTCGGATCTCGCATCGTCGTAGAAGTTGTTCAGAAATGCGTTCTTCGTCTTCTCCCAAGTAGTCAGCGAACCAGGAGGTAACTGCTCCAGCCAGTAAGCTGCATCCCCACCAAGGGAGTATGGGAAAAGCTTATAGAAGAGGAAATCATAGGAGACTCCATTGTACTTGATGCTAGTGACCAAGTCTTCAAACCTCTCAATGTGATCCATAGGGTGTTCTTGAGGAAGACCATGAAAAAGATGCTGACCCACAAGAGTGAAGTATGCAGGTTTCAGCTCAAAGTCATTCCTTTGAAACCCAGGAACACAAATCGCTGCTCGATTGGCCGGCATAGAACTGATCAGGCCTGTTGTACTCACCAATCGTCCTACCACGATCAACCACATCATTCGCAACATTCACAACAGCTGGAGGGACAATGATGTTTCCATCTCCATCAAGTCTTTGTCCCCTCTCATTGTACAATTGACCCTCATGGTCTCTCAAGGCTCCAGCCTCATCACGAACTAGAACCAATGGGTTGTTCATCTCTGCTTGCTCCTTTGCTTTCCTGAAACACAAGAGTCAAAAACACGTAAGTAACAAAAAATAAAAAAAAATACGACGAGTATCGACCGATACCAACTGGGTATCGATCGATACCGACGAACTTAGTCGAAAATCTAATCTAAAATCTAATGGTGAATTTAGAGTCCCCGGCAGTGGCGCCAAAATTTGATATGCCCAAATATAATACCCTAAGAGTACAAAAGCAGTACGTGCAGTATAGTAGGGGTCGAACCACAAAGACTCAAGAAATCACTCAATAGAATATAGAATTCGAATTAAGCTAAGTAAAATAAATGTAATTAAAAACAGCAATAGTAAACGATTAAAGACGGGTTGTAAAATCAATGGAGGAAATCGCTAAGCCTAGAGAAATTCTCCGGTGAATCAGAATTGCAGATCAAATAGAATGTCAGGAGGATATTAAGCACTGTTCTTAAACTTAAACACAAAAGTAAAATCAACCAACCGTCGCTGCGAAGATTATCTATGTCTAAACCTAGAATTCCAAATTTCTTTGCAAATCCTATGAATTCAAACAAGCATTAATGATCAGGTTTAATTGTTCACAAAATCCTAAAACAAATTTCTTTGCGAATAGGTCTTTTGCTCATCTAACACTAGTAGAGGTAATCAATCACACTTTCGTGCCAATCAAACAACCTAAGATCAGATTCTAGGTCATGAAGCTAGAATAAGCAGTAATTACAAGTCTAGATGAAGAACTCTATTGAATCTCTCCTATCAATTCAGATCAACCTAACAATTCATCAAACACCTTTGAATAACCCTAAACCTAAAAAGGAATCTACTCAGACATGATCAATGAAACAGAAACCATAATTGAATAGAATTGCATAGAATAAATCAAGAGTAAACAAGGGTTCAGAAGTGTCTCCCACATTAACCCGGAACCAATCTCTCTCAAAGTATTCAGAATAATGATTAAAGCTCTCCCTCCAAGTGGCTAAAACCCCTAAATATAATACTAAAACACGTTCTGGGCTTAATTGTAAATAATAGAATCTTCTGGGCCAAGTTGCAGACTCTTCAGACTTGTAAAATCACGTGTTTTCCTTTCCTGCAGTCGGTGTCGATTGATACTGGGTTGGTGTCGGCCGATACCAGGAAACGGTGCTCGCCAGACTGGACTGTCTTCACGAAAACTGGAATAACTTTTGATCGCACCATTAGAATGGCCTCAAACCACTTCCAAATGAAAGCTTATCCATTGATCTGTCTTGTATCAAAGCTCAATCCAACGGTGGGAAATTATTCAACGAATGCCAAAAAAACTCCAGAATGCTCCAATATCTCCAATTATGCTCCAAACGTGCCAAAACCTGAAAAGACTCAAAAAGACTACAAAAACACTAGAAGGACTCTAAAAACAAGATCTATATCATGGCTAAAAACGGGTAAAAACCATGATATATCAGGTAGCGAACGTCCATCTGCATGGTAGTCTTGGAGTAGTAGGCTCCAAGATCGATGTGTCCCCAGAAGACCTAGACATCATGAAACTGAGTAGGAAGAAATACCTGCCTGAGGTCGCGGTGGAAGCCGTAGATGTCGTAGAGGTCAGAGATTGGCAATCTGTAGCGGACGCCCCGAATCAAGAATGTCGGGGTACCCTCCAATGCATCACGGCGGACCTCGTCTCTGTAGTAGACGCGTGTTGTCGCAAGGAACTGGCGGACAAGGTCGAGGTAGAGATCGCACTGTCTAGTGTGCAACGTCCCCAAGCCGATCTTGTCGACCATGGCTGAGAGATCCACGTCGATGCCCAGACGGCGCATGGTGTGAGGGTCAATGAAGCGCGTAGGAACCACCAAACGCGTAGCCACTCGTTGTAGAATAAAGTATCGTAGTCGTCCCACTCCTCGGCGATAGGCTTATAGATGCAAGCCTCAATCTTGGTCTCCTCCTTAGGCAAACCTGCCCTAGCTCACCTCGGAATGATCATCTTCCCTTCTAACTTAGGCCAGGGAGGCCTAGCAGCAACAACGGGTGTAGAGAGAGACAGTGTGCGGTGTGGGGCAGCTCCCAGGTCGCTGACGTGAACCACAAGGAAGCTCTGAGGTCCCGTGTCGTTGGTGAAGCCTCCTTTAAGAACCTTGTAACAATCATTGGTGAGGCAAGCTGTCACAACGCCGGCGTGCCAGAACAATCCATCGAAAGCCTCCGCTGAGTCCTGCAGACTGTACTCGTGGCGTGGTGGGTTGGAGCCAGAGGCTTCCGAGTGTCGTGGCTTCTTTCTTGGTGCCAACTGCGAACAAAACAAGACAACAACAAATCACTACGTCATCACAAAGATACTGTATAAGAGCAGGGAGCAACTCAGCAACAAGACATATTCAGCAAACTAGCAACTCAGCAGCATCATATTCGGTTCATTCCAATTCATTCTCACAATTGTTTTCATACATTGTCAGGAAACGAAATTCTCAGAAAAATCAACATGCAAATCAAGCCAATTCAGTCCCATCTAGGGTGTCATCATGCCTCTAGAACTATCGAGGAAGTGAAACGATGCAGAAAAGTAAAACAAAGGAAGCAAAATTGAGTTTTGTCAAACCTGGCAACGAATCCATAAGTTGAGATTTAGAGAATAATACCTTGAAGATAGAGAAAATGAAAAATAGAATGACAATGGGGATGAAATTCCGATCGGAATAGGCGTTGAAATCAATCAAATCGGTTAAGAAATGAAGAACTTGTGAGAGAAAATCGTTAGTGAGCGGCGGCGTCGAGCGATGTGGAATGAGGAGGAAGAAGAAAAACCCGAGGGTTTTATAGAGAAACTTACCTGGGTGATGGGTATCGACCGATACCATAAGTGGTATCGATCGATACTTGCGACATGATAGCACAGTGCTTCTCTGGTCGTAGTATCAATCGATACTGATGGGTGTCGATCGATACTGCTCATCTGAACCTGGTTCACGTGAAGACACAAGACACAAAAATGAAAATGAAAACGAAAGAAAAGACTTAAGTACTGACTCACCAGTGGGTTGCTTCTTTGGTCGTAGTATCAATCGATACTGATGGGTGTCGATCGATACTGCTCATCTGAACCTGGTTCACGTGAAGACACAAGACACAAAAATGAAAATGAAAACGAAAGAAAAGACTTATGTACTGACTCACCAGTGGGTTGCCTCCCACCAAGCGCTTGTTTAATGTCATTAGCTTGACATTGGGATCCTTTAGGCAGCTGGTGGTTTAGCCAGAGGCATTATGTGACCATCTGGGATAGCAGCTTTCGCCCAATAGTGTTTCACCCACTGTCCATTGATAGTGAACTCCTTTCCCTCAGCATTCAGCAACACGACTGCGCCATGTGAGCAGACTTCCTTGATTGTGAAGGGACCTGACCAACGAGAACGTAATTTCCTAGGAAATAACTGTAAACGAGAGTTATACAGAAGTACCTGGTCATTCAGTTCAAAGTGGCGAGAAAGGATCTTCTTGTCGTGATAGACCTTAGTCCTTTCCTTGTACAGCTTGGAGTTTTCATAGGCGAGGTGTCTGATCTCATCCAGCTCATTCAGTTGAACCAATCGTCGTTGAACGGCATACTTGATATCGAAATTCATCAATTTGGTAGCCCAGGCTGCTTTGTGCTCGATACCAACTGGAAGATGACACGCTTTCCTGTATAGCAAGTGAAACGGTGTGGTTCCAAGCGGTGTCTTGAAAGCGGTCCGGTAGGCCCAAAGTGCATCGTCGAGCTTCGTGGCCCAGTTTTTCCGTGTAGCGCCAACTGTCTTCTCCAGAATATCCTTGATCTGTCTGTTAGAGACCTCAACCTGTCCGCTCGTCTGAGGATGATAAGGTGTGGCGACGCGATGATGCACACCATAATTCCTTAGTAGCTTTTCAAAAATCTTATTGATAAAGTGATTGCCACCATCGCTTATAACAATCCGAGGTACTCCAAATCGAGGAAAGATAATGGTCTTGAACAGCTTCAGGACTACGGAAGAATCGTTGGTAGGAATAGCAATTGCTTCCACCCACTTGAAGACGTAATCCACAGCAACCAAGATGTACTTATTCTGCCGTGACGGAGGAAATGATCCCATAAAATCGATGCCCCAGCAGTCAAAAACTTTGACTTTGAGGATGAAGTTCTGTGGCATCTCATGTCGCTTACTGATCTTCCCTCTCCTCTGGCAGACATCGCAGTGTGAGATAAAAGCGTGACCATCCTTGAACAGTGTAGGCCACCAGAAACCAGCTTGAAGAACTTTGGAGACTGTCTTGAACGTGGCAAAGTGCCTAGCGTATTCAGATCCATGACAGTGATATAGAACCTCTCGCACCTCAGTCTCAGCGATACATCTTCTGTAAATCCCGTCAAAACAGTGCTTGTACAAGTAAGGTTCATCCCAAAAGAAATGTCTGACATCCCGCATAAACTTCTTCTTCTCATACTTCTTGAGATGCTTTGGTTTATACTTTGCGGCAAGATAATTGGCTATGTCGGCATACCAAGGTTCAGTAGGAGAGGTTGCAGCAGCTAGGGATTCCTCAGCAGAAGAGTGATCTGGAGTCAAAACAACAATGGCAGATAACGGGTGTCGATCGACACTGTATGGGTGTCGATCGATGCTAGAGTTCTGGACACGGGAAGATTGCAAAATCTTGTGAGAGTATCGACCGACACTGGGTGAGTGTCGATCGATACTGATGTTCTGCACTGGCAGAATCGCAGCAGGATTATGTCGAATCCTAGTTTCGATGAAATAGATCTTCTCCTTAGGTAGGGAGTCGTCAATAGGCACGATTTCATCGATACTCATGCGCGAGAGGTGATCTGCAACTCTATTTTCTACACCCTTCTTGTCCTCAATCTCAATGTCAAAACCTTGGAGCAGCAGAAACCAACGGCAGAGGCGAGATTTTAAATCCTTGTTCTGCAGCAGATACTTGAGAGTAGCATGGTCGGTATGAACGGTCACCTTGCTCCCAATCAGATAAGAGCGAAACTTCTCAAAGGAGAACACAACGGCGAGTAACTCTTTCTCTGTAATGCTGTAGTTCTTCTGAGTATCATCCAACTTCCTACTGGCATAGTAAATGACATGGAGTTTCTTGTCCTTCCTCTGACCCAGAACTGACCCAACTGCGAAATCACTCGCATCGCACATAATCTCAAAAGGGAGATTCCAATCTGGTGGTTGAAGAATAGGAGCAGTAACCAGTGCCTTCTTAATCTGTTCGAATGAGACAAGACACTCGGGTGTAAAATCAAAAGTGACATCTTTACAGAGAAGAGCAGTGAGTGGGCGAGCTAGCTTGGGGAAATCCTTGATGATACGTCGATAGAACCCGGCGTGACCAAGAAAAATTCGAATGTCCTTCACAGATGTTGGTGGCAGATGGCTTGTCATTACCTGAATCTTAGCTTTGTCAACTTTGATCCTAGCCTTAGAAACTTTGTGTCCCATAACAATGCCTTCCCGAACCATAAAACGACACTTCTCCCAGTTCAGGACCAAATGTTTCTCCTCACATCTCTGTAGTACCTTGCATAAGTTGTCTAGGCAGCCCTTAAATGAAGATCCGTAAACTGAGAAGTCATCCATAAATACCTCCATGAACTCCTCGATCATATCTGAGAAAATTGACATCATGCATCTCTGGAAAGTGGCTGGAGCGTTACATAACCCAAATGGCATTCTCCTGTAAGCGAATGTGCCGTAGGGACATGTAAACATCGTCTTTTCCTGATCGTCTGGATGTATCGGGATCTGGAAAAAGCCTGAGTATCCATATAGGAAACAGTAATACGGGTGACTCGCCAACCATTCCAGCATCTGATCGATGAATGGCAGTGGGAAATGATCTTCCCTAATAGCAGCATTCAACTTCCTTTAATTTATACACATGCGTTGCCTAGTGATCGTTCTCGTCGGGATAAGCTCATCTTTCTATTTCTTCACCACAGTGAATCCTCCTTTCTTAGGTACCACATGAACTGGACTGACCCAACTGCTGTCGGAGATGGCGTAGATGATCCCTGCTTCCAAAAGTTTCATTATCTCCTTTTTCACAACTTCCTTCAGATTCGAGTTAAGCCTCCTCTGATGTTCGATTAAATCTTTTGACTCGTCCTCCAGATGAATCCGATGCATGCACAGATCCGGTGATATACCTGAAATTTCATCAAGAGAATAGTTGAGAGCTTTGCGATACTTGCGCAGCTTGCTCAGCAGTAAGGCGACCTCTGCGTTGTTCAGAGAAGAACTAACAATCACAAGATAGGTGGAGTTAGGGCCAAGAAAGACATACCTCAGGTTGGCTGGAAAAGGTTTAAGATCGAGTTTAAGAGCTCTATCCTCAATCAAGTCGCCAAACGAATCAAATTGTGCAGGAGTGACAACCAGTTCCTCGGGCAAAAATAGCTGGTGTCGATCGATGCTCTCAGTGGTGTCGATCAATGCCTCAGGGCTATTGTCAAGTATCTTGGTGTACCCAGTAGCAACCTCACTGGGATTCATCTCTGTTTCAGCTGAACAAACCAGTGCTCTCTCCAACGGGTTCTCAGGGTGTAACCTCATGAAGTATTCGTCTGATATATCACTGAAGGTATCGATGAAGAATGTATGCCCATCAATGGTTGGCTTTTTCATCATCTTCTCCATGTTGAAGGTCATGATGTCTTCAGCAAAATGCATTGTCTTCTGCTGCTTGCCCATCAACAAATTGTGAACCGAATCCAGCTTCGCATGTACCTCAGCAATCTGCAGTCTGTCGGCATTCCCATTCTGCTTCTTCTGCTCGTAGTCGGCATTCTTGGTGCTGTTGCTAGATGCCAAGTTCTCAATCAGTATCTAAGCATCTTCAGGATACCTCGTGTTGAAATTCCCATTGCTCGCAGCGTCCAGAGCCATCTGATATCTCTAATCGATACCTGGGAAGAAAATACCCAGCAGCTGAACTTGTGAAAAATCATGATGAGGACAATCCCTCTGATTAGACCGAAATCTCACCCAAGCAGCCTTGAATGCCTCAGTTGCTCCCTGAGAAAACTGGGAGATCTTGTTCCTGAGCTCTCCGGATCTCGGATCATCATAGAAATTATTCAGGAACGCATTCTTAGTCTCCTCCCAAGTAGTCAGAGAACCAGGAAGCAACTGCTTCAGCCAGTAAGCTGCATCCCCACCAAGAGAGTATGGGAAAAGTTTACAGAAGAGGAACTCATTGAGCACTCCATTGTACTTGATACTAGTGACCAAATTTTCGAACCTCTCGATGTGATCCATGGGGTGCTCGTGAGAAAGACGATGAAAAGGATGCTGGCCTACGAGAGTGTAGTATGCAGGCTTCAGCTCAAAGTCATTACTCTGAAAAGTGGGAATACGAATCGCAGACCAATTGGCATAGAACTGATCGGGTCTTTTGTACTCCCTAAGCGTTCTGGCGCGATTAACCAGAGCATTCCCAACATTCCCATGCACAGCTGGTGGGATAACCTCGTTGGCTACCGGTGCAGGGACAGCGATGTTTCCTTTTACATTAAGCCTCTGTCCTTGCTCATCACACAGGTGACCTTCCTGATCTCTCAAAATTCCAGCTTCATCACGAGCGAGCACAATTGGGTTGTTCATCTCTGTTTGCTTCTTTTGCCTTCTGATTGTGCGCTCTAAATCAGCTAGTTCTTTGTTGGATAGATTGGTCAACTGCTTGTTCTTGCTTATTCTGGTCTCACGATTTTGCATACATCTGAAACAGAGAAGTTAAAGTACGTAAGTAACAGGGAATAAGACGAGTATCGATCGATACCTGAAGGGTGTCGATCGATGCTCGACAACTTAGTCAAAATTCTAAACTGAAATCTAATGGCGAAATTAGAGTCCCCGGCAACGACGCCAAAATTTGATATGCTCAAATATAATACCATAAAAGCACCTAAGCAGTAGCTGTAGTAAATTAGGGATCGAACTACAAAGACTCAAGATTATCACTCAATAAATTCTAGAATGTGAATTAAGCTAAGTAAAATGAATAAAATCAAAAATAGCAAAACGATTAAAATCAAGTAGAAAGATCAATGAGGAAAACGCTAAGTCTAGGGAAATTCGCAGGTAAATCAGAATCGTAAATCAAATGAAATGTCAGGAAATAAAATAAGCATCGTTCTTGAACTTGAAGCACAAATATAAAATCAACCAACCGTCGCTGCGAAGATTATCTATGTCTACACCTAGAATTCCAAATTTCTTTGCAAATCCTATGAATTCAAACAAGCATTAATGATCAGGTTCAATTGTTCACAAAATCCTAAACCAAATTTCTTTGCGAATAGGTCTTTTGCTCACCAAACATTAGTTAAGGAAATTAACCACACTTTCGTGCTAATTAATCAACCTAATATCAGATTCTAGGTCGCGAAGCTAGAATAAGCAGTAATCACAAGTCTAGATGAAGATCTCTATGGACTTTCCCTAACAATTCAGTTCAATCTAACAATTCATCAAATACCTTTGAATAACCCTAAACCTAACAAGGAATCTACTCAGAGATGGTGAATGAAACAAACATCATGAATAAAATAGATATCATCAAGTAAAATAGAGTAAGAATACAAAGAGGGTTCAAGGCTCTTCTCCCAAAACTTTATTGCAAAATCTCTATCTCCAAGTATCAGTTTTCTGCCTCTCCGAGGCTGAAAAACCTAATTATAAAGTTAAAAACACGTCTAGGGTTAAATTGCAAATAAGGTAATCTTCTATTTCTTTTGAACTTGCTGAGGATCGCGCGTTCTCTCTGTCTTGGCTATCGGTATCGACCGATACCATAAATGGTATCAATCGATAAAGGAATGCTGAGATACGTTTCTTCCAAATGTCGGTGTCGATCGACACTGTATGGGTGTTGATCGATACTGAGCTTCTGTTTCCCGAACTGCTTCAGCTAGTAATGCTTCAGAAACTGCGATAAATCTAATCTAGCATCAATTGTGCCTAATTCCCGAAAAGACTCTGAAAGACTCTGAAAAACTCTAAAAATACTCAAAAAACTCTATAAAAGGACTTATATCATGGTTAAAAACGGGTAAAAACCATGATATATCACAAACTGAAGAACAAGTCTTTGAAGTTTTGAAGCCAATGTATACAGTTTGAATTTGAATTCTTGAGAACACAAATTTCTCTCTCTTTATGTCTCTTTCATTTCTATATTAACTCTTTATTAAAGAGATTGTATGCTCATAGTGAATATACATGCTAAGAGATTCTCTCTCTCATTCTCTAGTTTTCTCTCTACTCTCTCTCTTGTTCTTCATTCTAATTCATTATTCTCTCATTCTACTCTTCTTAATCCTTAAAAACTAACATGGTATCAGAGCAACGATTTTAAAATTCTCTTTTCTTGTTCATTCTTATTCTTCTCTTCTCATTCTCGATCGATTTCACCATTCATCTCTCTTTATCTGGTGGATAATAGTTTTACCCGATGTTTCTTCTCACTTTAACCTTTGGATAATAGCATTTCAACCATGGAAAGCACTAAACTTTTGATGACTCCAGTTACTATCAAGGGAGAGAAATACCTTTTGCGGTCAAGAACCACTCTGACCACGTTATTTGGTCATGGGCTTTGAAATGTAGAGAAGGCATATACTCCTAAAGAAACCACCAAGATAGATGAAGAGGAGGCTAAAGAAACCAAGGCTAACAAGGCAAAGTGGTTTCAAAAATATTAGGGCGTCTTTGCCATCATCCAAGGCTCGCTTGAAGTCTCTAAACTTGAAGCTTACTCTTATTGCAATGCAAAGGAGTTTTGGGACACACTCAAGAATGTATATGGGAATGTATCCAATCTAGCTCGTGTGTTTGAAGTGAAGAAGGCCATCGATAACCTCAGTCAAGAGGGAATGAAGTTCACCAAACACTTTGGGAAGTTTAGGTACCTTTGGGCCGAACTCGAAATTCTAAGGCCAAGTACCTTAGATCTGGCGGTGCTCAACGAGAGAAGGGAGCAAGATAAGGTGTTTGGGCTCCTTCTCACTTGGAATCCGGCATTCAATGACCTTATCAAACACCTTCTAAGGGATGAAAAGTTGCCATGCCTTGATGAGGTGTGTGCACAAGTTCAAAGGGAACAAGGTTCTCTAGTACTCTTAGGTGGAAAAGGAGAGCTTCTCTTAGCTACCAAGGGAGCTTACAAGCACGAGGAAAGGAAGGTGTGGGTATGAAATCATTTCAAGAAGAAGGGTCACACTAAAGATAAGTGTTGGATCCTCCATCCGCATCTCAAGCCAAGCAAGTTCAAGGACAACCCAAGGGCAAACCTCTCGATGGAATCCAAGGATGATTAAGGACAAGCTATTGCCGCTTCTACCTTCTATGGTGATATTGTAAGGAAGTTAGATTTGGAAGCTCTTATCAAGTCCATTTCATCCCTAAAGGAATCCGGTATCTCATTTCTAACTCACAAACATAGTACTTCCCTTTTTATAGATTCAGATGTTTCTCACCACATGATTAGTAATATGAATCTTATAGGAAACATAAAAAGGGCTCTAGGGAATGTAAATTAAAGGAATAGGGAATTTGAGATTATTTGATAAGGATTCAAAAGTTTTCTATATGGCTAAGTTCACTTCTAACTTGTTATCGGTTAAAAAGCTACTAAGAATTTAATTGTTATGCTATGTTTGAGCTAATGATGTTCATTTTCAGAATATTGAGACTGGAAAGATACTTGGAGAAGGAGCAACTAAGGATGAGTTTTATGTTCTTGTGAACACTTCACCAAGCGCTTTTAATTCCATAGCTTTAAATTTGAGTAGTGTAGTTTGTTTAAATGCAATGTGGTGTGTTAGATTAGTTCATCCTCATTCTCGTGCACTTGAATTGACGGTGCCTAATGTCTCTTTTGATCATCTTAGTTATGAGGCTTGTATTGTCGGTAAAAATTGCAATATTGTTTTTTCTAAATCAAGTACCATTTATGAGAATTGTTTTGACTTACTTCATTCGGATGTTTGGACATCACCATGCGTATCTAGAGATAACAACAAATATTTTGTGATTTTCATTGATGAAAAATCAAAATATACTTTGATCACTTTGCTTCCATATAAAGATTGCGTGTTTGATGCATTTCTTAATTTCCAAAACTATGTTACTAATCAATTCAATGTTAAAATTAAGGTACTAAGGTCTGGAAATGGTGGCAAGTATGCAAGTCTTAGTTTCAAAGAGCACCTAGCTAAACATTGCATCTTCACCAAACAAGTTGCCCTTACACACCACAATAAAACGTAGTGTCAGAAAGGAAGAACCGACACCTAATGGAAGTGGTGAGATCAATGATTTTCCACACCAATGTGCCAAAATGTTTTAGGAGAGATGCGATCATCAACCGGATTCCAACCAAAATCCTAAAAGATTCCTAACACTTTGAAGTACTTAACAAGATAAAACCCATGATTGATCACTTACGTGTATTGGGATGTGTTTGTTTTGTGTTGGTACCAGGGGAACAGCGAAACAAGCTAGATGCAAAGAGCACTAGGTGTATATTCCTTGGGTATTCAACAACTTAAAAGGGATACAAGTGTTATGATCCCTCTGACAATAAGATTTTGGTGTCTCGGGATGTAAAGTTCATTGAAGACTGTGGCTACTATGGGGAGAAGGATTGGAAGAACTTAAAGGATCTATCTCATTTTCCATCTGATCAAGATACAAGCTTTCGATTTATTCTTGATCATCTTGGGAATCCAGCCCCTCAACACCAAGGATCCACAGATGGATTACGGAAAGGGGGAGAAGAACCAAAGAGTCTTGACAATGAGGAAGAAGAATTTATAGAGGAAAAGCCTGAGATTGGTCAAACATACCAAAGCTACAAACTGGAAAGCCTACAAAGGGACTACATATGGTTCAGAGGATGGTCCATCGATAACTATCAATGAGGACCTCTCAACCGATTATGAGGAGGATTCAGCAACGGACCACGAGGATTCATCAAAAAACCAAGAGGATCCACCATGACTTAGACGCAGCACAAAGGTCCGCAAACCTTCCAAATATGTGAACAAACGGGTTTACTATATGATATATCATGGTTTTTACCCATTTTCAACCATGATATAAGTCCTTTTACTGAGTCCTTTTTATAGTTTTAGAGTCTTTTAGAGTCTTTTCAAGTTGTAGGCACAACTGGAGCTATATTGGATTTATGAATCTTCTAAAGCATATTAGAACTGAAGCAATTCGGAGAACTGAAGCTACGTGTCGATCGACACCTATGCAGCATCGATCGACACCATCATCTGGAAGAAACACGATTAAAGATCTCAGTATCGATCGATACCATTCACGGTGTCGGTCGATACCAATACTCAGAACGCACACTCTTCCGAAGACCCGAAGAAAAACAGAAGTTTTCCTTATTTCTCCAATGAACTTCAAAGCGTGTTTTTAGTTATAAAACTAGGTTTTTCAGCCTCCAAGTAGAGAGAGTCGATTTTGGGAGATAGAGTATTCTTGCAATTGAGTTTTGGGAGAAGAATCTTGAAACCTCTTTGTAATTTTACTCTATTTTACTTTATAATATCTATTCTATTCATGATGTATGTTTCATTCAGCATGTCTGAGTAGATTCCCTGTTAGGTTTAGGGTTGTTTAAAGGTATTTGATGAATTATTAAATAAGAATAAATAGTTAGAAAATATCTATAGAGCTATTCACCTAGACTTGAGATTAATGCTTATTCTAGCCTCGCGAACTAGAATCTGATGTTAGGTTGATTAATTGACATGAAAGTGTGGTTAGTTTCTTGAACTAGTGTTTGGTGAGCAAAAGACCTACTCGCAAAGAAATTTGGTTTAGGATTTTGTGAACAATTGAACTTGACCGTTAATGCTTGTTTGAATTTATAGAATTTGCAAAGAAATTTGGAATTCTAGGTTTAGACATAGATAGTCTTCGCAACGACAGTTGGTTTACTTTACATCTGTGTTTCAAGTTTGAGAGCGGAGTTTATTTCATTCCTGACATTTGATTTGATTTACAATTCTGATTTGCCAACAAATTTCCCTAAGCCTAGCGTTTTCTCCACTGATTTTACTACTTTGTTTTAATTGTTTTGTTATTCTTGATTTCATTCATTTCGTTTAGCTTAATTCATATTCTGGAATTTATTGAGTGAACATCTTGAGTCTTTGTGGTTTGACCCCTATAATACTACAGCTACTACTTAGATACTTTAGGGTATTATATTTGAGCATATCAAATTTTAGCGCCGTTGCCGAGGACTCTAATTTCACCATTAGATTTCGGTTTAGAATTTTGACTAAATTCCTGTTACGTGCGACTCTAATTTTGGCGGCACAGCTACTACTTAGATACTCGTTTTAATTCCTGTTACTTACGCTATTTGATTTTTGTGTTTCAGGTGTATGTTACATCGTGAGACCAGGAGAAGCAAGAACAAGCAGTTGACCAATCTATCTAACAAAGAGCTAGCCAATTTAGAGTGCACGATCAGAAAGCAAAAGAAACAAGCAGAGATGAACAATCCGATTGTGCTCGCTCATGATGAAGCTGGAGTTTTGAGAGATCAGGAAGGCCACCTGTGTGACGAGCAAGGACAGAGACTTGATGCAGAAGCAAACATTGTTTCCCCTGCACCGGTAGCTAATGAGATAATCCCACCGGCTGTGCGTGTGAATGTTGGGAATGCTCTGGTGTATCGCGCCAGAACACTTGGGGAGTACAACAGACCCGACCAGTTCTATGCAAATCGGTCTGCGATTCGTATTCCCACTTTTCAGAGAAACGACTTTGAGCTGAAGCCTGCATACTACACTCTTGTAGGCAAGCACCCTTTTCATGGTCTTTCTCATGAGCATCCCATGGAACATATCGAGAGGTTCGAAGATTTGGTCACCAGTATCAAGTACAATGGAGTGCCCAATGAGTTCCTCTTCTGTAAGCTCTTCCCATACTCTCTTGGTGGAGATGCAGCTTACTGGTTGAAGCAGTTGCCTCCAGGATCTCTGACTACTTGGGAGGAGACTAAGAATGCGTTCCTGAACAATTTCTATGATGATGCGAGATCCAAAGAGCTCAGGAACAAGATCTCCCAGTTTTCTCAGGGAGCAACTGAGGCATTCAAAGCTGCTTGGGTTCGATTTTGGTCTTATCAGAGGGATTGCCCTCACCATGGTTTTTCACAAGTTCAGTTATTGGGTATCTTTTTCAGAGGGATTGATTGGAGGTATCAGATGGCTTTGGACGCTGCAAGCAATGAAAATTTTAACACGAGGTATCCTGATGATGCTTACATACTGATTGAGAACTTGGCATCTAGCAACAGCACAAAGAACGCCGACTACGAGCGAAAGAAGCAGAATGGAAACGTCGACGGGCTGCAAATTGCTGAGGTACACGCGAAGCTGGATTCGGTTCACAATTTGTTGATGGGCAAGCAGCAGAAGGCAGTTCATTTTGCTGAAGAAATCGAGAACGTCGATGAAGGTGAAGCAGAGGATGTCAACTACATTGGTGGTAATGGATTTCAGAATTTGTCGTACAACCGCGGTTTTACAAACAACTCTCAGAGAGGAGGATTCAAGTCTGACTTTAAGTCTGCGAATTTCAGAGCAAACTCCTTTGCTCAGAAACCATTTCAGAACAGTGGGTACACTAACACCTATGGGAATTCATCTTACAAGACACCACCTCCCAAGACTCAGGAAAGCAAGGTTGAAACAATGCTTGAACAGATTCTTGAGGGGCAGCAAAAGATGACTGTCGATTTCAATGGAACGATGGATGCTCTGTACAATGACCTAAATGAAAAAATCGAAGCTCTTAACATCCATCAGAAGAAGCTGGAAACTCAGGTCGCCCACACTACAGAAACAGTTAAGAGACAGGATGGTTTCCTTCCGGGAAAAACGGTGAATCCAAGGGAGCACGTTCATGCCATTACTTTGAGAAGTGGAAGAGAGGTCATTCCAGGGGTAAAGAAAACTTACTCTCCAAAGCAGCTCGTCGATTTTGCTGGAGACGACGACGATGAGCTTCCTGGAATCGCTCCAGTATCGATCGACACTCACCCGGTATCTGTTAATACCACTCAACATCGATCGTTACCCGTTCAACGTTCTGCATAACCAATTGCAAAACCACAAGCATCGATCGACACCCCCTCGGTATCGATTGATACCAATCTAGACGTCGAAAGGAAGGAGACCACAGGACACATTGGGAGAGTCTATGTACCTAAAATACCTTTCCCTCGACCCCCTGCCAAGACTAAGAAAGAAATAGAAGATGCCAGATGCAAGGTAATGCTAGAAAAGTTGGTTGTTGAACTCCCGTTCGTCGATGCTATCATGACTGCACCAGCTTTCAGACAGTATATCAAGAGGATGGTGTCAAGCAATGTGAATCTTGAGGAAGGGGTACTGAGGATCACTCACGAGTGCAGTGCAATTTTTCCCAACAAGATTCCAAAAAAACTACCAGACCCTGGAAGTTTTGTATTGGATTGCACAATCTTCACTGAGAGGTTCGAATGTTCCCTTTGCGATCTTGGTTCTAGTGTAAACCTCATGCCATACTCGGTAGCTAAGAGAATGGGGATGACAGACTTCACACCTACTAGGATCTCCCTGATTCTTGCTGACCGCTCAGTGCGATTTCCAGAAGGATTACTCGAGGACGTTCTAATTACGATCAGAGACTGCTTAGTTCCAACTAATTTCATAGTTCTAGAGTACGATGCTGAACCAAGAGACCCACTGATCTTGGGAACCCTTTCCTAGCCACAGCAGGCGCCCTGATCGACTGCAAGAATGGGAGAATATCCCTCAACATTGGTGATTTGATCATGACTTTCAACATGGAAAAGATGGATGAAGAAGCCAACCATAGATGGGCAAACATTTTTTATTGATACCTTCAGCGAGATATCGGATGAGTACTTCATGAGGCTGCACCCTGAGAACCCGTTGGAGAGAGCGTTGGTTTGTTCAGCTGAGACAGAGACAATTTCAAATGAGGTTGCTACTCGTTATGCCACAATCCTTGACAACAGTCCTGAAGCATCGATCGATACTACAGAGAGCATAGATCGACACCAACTGTTTCTTCCCGAGGAGCTGGTTGTCTCTCGTGCCAGATCCGAATCGTTGGGTGATTGGAGTGAGGGGAGAGCTCCTAAACTTGATCTTAAACCACTCCCCACCAACCTGAGGTATGTCTTTCTTGACCCTAACTCCACATATCCTGTGATTGTTAATTCTTCTTTGAACAACCCAGAGGTCGCTTTACTGCTAAGCAAACTGCATAAGTATCGCAAAGCTCTCGGATATTCTCTTGATGACATTTCAGGTATATCACCAGAATTGTGCATGTATCGGATCCATTTAGAGGGTGAGTCAAAAGCTTCGATCGAGCATCAGAGGAGGCTTAACCCGAATCTGAAGGAAGTAGTAAAGAAAGAAATCATGAAACTTTTGGAAGCAGGAATCATCTATGCCATCTCTGACAGCAGTTGGCTCAGTCCGGTTCATGTCGTCCCTAAGAAAGGAGGATTCACAGTGGTAAAGAATGAGAAAGATAAGCTGATCCCGACGAGAATGATCACCGGGCACCGCATGTGTATCGATTACAGGAAGTTGAATGCGGCGACAAGGAAAGATCACTTCCCATTACCATTTATTGATCAAATGCTGGAGAGGTTGGCAAGTCACCCATACTACTGTTTCCTGGATGGATACTCGGGCTTTTTCCAGATCCATATACATCCAGATGATCAGGAGAAGACGACGTTCACTTGTCCCTATGACACGTTCACTTACAGGAAAATGTCGTTTGGGTTGTGTAACGCTCCAGCCACCTTACAGAGATGTATGATGTCAATCTTCTCAGACATGATCGAGGAGTTCATGGAGGTATTTATGGATGATTTTTCTGTTTATGGGTCTTCATTTAGAGGCTGCCTGGACAACTTATGCAAGGTACTTCAGCGCTGCGAAGAGAAACATCTAGTTCTGAACTGGGAGAAATGTCACTTTATGGTTTAAGAAGGCATTGTTCTGGGACACAAGGTTTCTAAGGCTGGAATCGAAGTTGATAAGGCTAAGATTCAGGTCATGACAAGCCTCTGCCACCTACATCTGTGCAGGACATTCGGAGTTTTCTTGGTCACGCCGGGTTCTATCGCATATTTATTCAGGATTTCTTCAAGTTAGCTCGTCCACTTACTGCTCTTCTATATAAGGATGTCTCCTTCGATTTTACACCAGAGTGTCTCGTCGCATTCGAAATGATCAAGAAGGCATTAGTTACTGCTCCTGTTGTTCAGCCACCAAATTGGAACCTCCCTTTTAAGATCATGTGTGATGCGAGTGATTTCGCAGTCGGGTCAGTTTTGGGACAGAGGAAAGACAAGAAGCTCCATGTCATATACTACGCAAGCAGAACACAGGATGAAGCTCAGAAGAACTACAGTACTACAGAGAAGGAGTTGCTTGTCGTTGTGTTCTCTTTTGAGAAATTTTGTTCTTATCTGATTGGGAGTAAAGTGATTGTTCATACAGACCATGCTGCTCTTAAGTACCTATTGCAGAATAAAGATCTGAAACCTCGTTTATGCCGATGGATTCTACTGCTCCAAGGTTTCGACATCGAAATCAAAGATAAGAAGGGAGTGGAGAATGGAGTTGTAGATCATCTCTCATGAATGAAAATCGATGATACCGTTCCTATTGACGATTCTTTGCCTGAGGAGAAGATCTACTTCATAGAAACTGGATTTGGACACAACTCTGATTCGACTTCGCCACCACAAAACGCAAGCATCGATCGACACTCCATGGGTATCAAATGATGCCATTACGAGTTGTTGCAATCTGATCAAAATACCAGCATCGATCGACACTCTTTCGGTATCGGTCGATACCAGCCATGTTCTAACGCTGATTCGTTTGCAGATCATAGTAGTGCTGAGGAATCTTTGGCTGTAACTACTCCTATTGAGCCATGGTATGCTGACATAGCGAACTATCTTGCTGCAGATTATGAACCAAAGCACCTCAAGAAGTATGCCAAGAAGAAGTTTATGTGAGATGTCAGACGTTACTTTTGGGATGAACCATACCTGTACAAGCACTGCTCAGATGGGATTTACAGAAGGTGTATAGGTGAGACTGAAGTGCCGGAAATTCTGTATCACTGCCATGGATCTGAGTACGCTGGACACTTTGCCACATTCAAAACAGTTTCTGAGGTTCTGCAAGCTGGTTTCTGGTGGCCTACACTGTTCAAGGATGCTCACGCTTTTATCTCACATTGTGATGTATGTCAGAGAAGAGGAAAGATCAGCAAACGACATGAGATGCCATAGAACTTCATACTTGAAGTAGAAGTTTTTGATTGCTGGGGCATTGATTTTATGGGACCTTTCCCTCCATCGCGACAGAACAGATACATATTGGTCGCCGTCGATTACGTCTCCAAGTGGGTGGAAGTAATTGCTAGTCCTACCAATGACTCTTTCGTCGTTCTGAAGCTGTTCAAAACCATTATCTTCCCTCGGTTTTGGGTACCTCGAGTCGTGATAAGTGATGGTGGCACTCACTTTATCAACAAGATCTTCGAAAAGCTGCTGAGAAAGTACGGTGTGCATCACCGCGTCGCCACACCTTATCATCCTCAGACCAGCGGGCAAGTCGAGGTCTCCAACAGACAGATAAAGGAGATTTTGGAGAAGACAGTTGGCACAACACGGAAAGATTGGGCACTGAAACTCGACGACGCTCTTTGGGCTTACCGGACCGCGTTCAAGACACCACTCGGCACCACACCATTCCATTTGCTGTACGGGAAGGCATGTCATCTTCCAGTTGAGATCGAGCACAAAGCAGCCTGGGCTACCAAATTGATGAATTTTGACATCAAGTCTGCTGCTCAAAGGCGATTGGTTCAACTGAATGAATTGGATGAGATCAGACACCTCGCCTATGAGAACTCCAAACTGTACAAGGAAAGGACTAAAGCCTATCACGACAAGAAGATCCTTTCTTGCCACTTTGAACCGAATGACCAGGTACTTCTGTACAACTCTCGTTTACAATTGTTTCCTGGGAAATTGCGTTCTCGTTGGTCAGGTCCCTTCACAATCAAGGAAGTCCGACCACAAGGAGCAGTAGTCTTGATGAATACTGAAAAAAAAGAGTTCACTGTCAATGGACAGCGGGTGAAACACTATTGGGCGCAAGCCACCATTCCAGAGGGCCACATACTGCCTCTGGCTGAACCACCAGCCACCTGACTAATCCCAATGTCAAGCTAAAGACATTAAACAAGCGCTTGATGGGAGGCAACCCATTGGTGAGTCTGTACATAAGTTTTTCTTTTGATTCTTCGTTTTTGTTTTTGTGTCTTCACGAGAACCAGGTTTAGACGACAAGCATCGATCGACACCCAGGAAGTATCGATCGATACCGAGACCAAAGCAGACCAGTGCTATTAGGACGCGGGCATCGATCGATACCACTTACGGTATCGGTCGATACCCAGCACCCAGGTAAGTTTTTCTATAAAACCCTCGGGTTTTCTTCTTCACTCCCTCATTCCTCCATCGATCGACGCCGCCGCTCCATCCGTTTTTTTCTCTCAAAGTTTTTCATTTCTCGACCGATTCGATCAATTTCACAACCTACACCACTCGGATTTTTGTCCTCATTGTCATTTTAGCACCCATTTACTTGATCCACCAGGTAATGAACTTGAAATCTCACCTTTTGGATTCGGTGCCAGGTTTGACAGAACTCGATTCTGCTTCCCCTGAATTACTTGCATGCATTGTTTTTCTTTACCTGGATAGCTGTAGTGGCTGGATGAAACCATCGGTGAGGTTGTATTGGTTCGGTTTTTACGTGTTGAGAATCTTTTATGAATCTGTCCCGAGTATCGAACGATACCTTCTCGGTATCGGTCGATACCTGCGCTTATCCGATACGTATGCTGATTTGCTATTTGCTGTTATATTGATTATTCTCAGATGGCACCACGGAATAAGCCACGACATTCAGACGCCTTTGGTTCCAACCCACCACGCCACGAGTTTAGTCTCCAGGATGAGGTGGAAGCGTTCTGTGGATCGTTCTGGCATGCCGGCATCGTCACAGAGTTCTGAAGGGCGGCTTCACAGACAAAACGGGTCCTCAGAGTTTCCTTGAGGTCCACATCAGTGACCTGAGAGCTGCACCACGACGCTCGCCATCTCCCTCTGCCCATGTTCCTGCTGCTCGGCATCCTTGGCCTAAGTTGGAAGGGAAGAGGATTATCCCGAGGCGTAATTGGGCAGGTTTGCCCAAGGAGGAGACTGAGAGTGACGCCTGCGTCTATAGGCCCATCGCCGAAGAGTGGGACGACTACGATACTTTGTTCTACAACGAGTGGTTGCGCGTTGTTATCGTCCCTACACCCTTCATCGATCGTCACACTATGCGCCGTCAGGGTATCAACGTGGAGCTCTCATACATGCTCGATAAGATTGGTTTGGGGACACTGTACTCACGGCAGTACGACCTTTATCCTGACCTAGTTTGACAGTTCCTCGCTACAGCACGGGTCTACTACAAAGGTGAGGTCCACCGCGACGCTTTGGAGGGCACTCTGACCTTTCTGATACGGGGGATCCGTTACCGGCTGCCAATTCCTAACCTCTGCGACATCTATGGTTTCAATCGCGATCTCCGGCAGGTAGCTCTACCTACCCAGTTTCATGATGCGCAGGTTTTCTGGAGACACATCGATCTCCGGCAGGTAGCTCTACGACGCAGATAGATGTTCGCCATCCGACTCTTTGTTGCATCGTCCGCCATCTGAGCATCACTCTACTCTGGAAGATGGAGCCGAACAAGTTGAGGATTTCGGAGCTGATCTTACTGTACAAGGTTGTCGGCGACCTCATCCCCGAGGATAGATATGAATGGCCCGAGTTGAACCTCGCACTCAACATAGGCGCTCTCTTTGCACACCATTTGGTCTCTCTGAAGACCAAGCCCTTCTCCGGCCACAACTATGCCACTGCACGGAAGACCGAGTCGGTCGGCAGCCTCCTCACTCCTATCTTTGAGCACTTCGGCATCTCCACCTCATAGTGCACGATTGTCACAGCTCGTTCTCTTATGGATGAGCAGCATATGCAGCACATGCGTTGGCTAAAGCCAACTCGGCACTAGTTTCTCCCCACGACAAACAGAGGGCTCTTTGTGCAGCTCCCCAACCGCGCTTTAACCCGTATTGGCGATGACCCATCTCAGCTGCATTTCGATCCAGATCCCAGCTTGCTCTCAGTTGCTCTGGCAACACGTGTACGCGCTCCGCCACAGCTTCTCTCTACTCCGACTGATGCTGACGCCGCACCCGCAGCTGCCTTTGCTGGAAGTCAACCCCGCCGTTCACAACGCCGTCAGACGCCTGCCCCTGCACCTTCATTTCCTCCGCCACCGGATCTGCCGATGGAGACCGCCTCTTTCCAGAGGTACGTCGTGGAGAGCTTACAGAGCATCTGGACCGCCGTCTCTCGCTGCCACTGCATGTCATCTACGGATGCTCACTCTTCTACACCCAGGCCTTTATCTCGCTACGCCGTATCCGATGATGATGATTCAGACTACTAGCTCTCTGTTTCCTCGGTTTCCCGTCACTTCTTTCTTTCTTTCCCTGTTTCTTTTTCTTATGTTTGTCTTTCATTTTGAACTTTTAGCTATAATTTTCAGTACTCCTTGAACTTATAGTTATCTTATGATTATGTTGCTTCTAACTCGTGCTCTAGTGATCTAACAATCTTTCATCTAACATATGGCTTCCCTGGACACGATCTTGAGCTTCAGTCTTCCAATAAAAGGACCTTAGTATCGATCGATATGTTACTGGTATCGGTCGATACTCACCATGCATCGGTCGATACCGGTTATAACATCGATCGATACCCACAAAATCACACGGTACCTTTGCGAAACCTTTTTCGCCATTCTGTTCTTATGCTTTCTTTTGCTTCCTCTAGGCTAGATAACACTGGGGACAGTGTTGTTTAAGTCTGGGGGAGGTGGTTACTGACATTGTGTTTGTTTTTCTTAGAGTCTGCCATTTTCGAGTCAAATTTTGTTTTCTTGAGTCAAAACCTGTTGGAGATTATGAACTTTTGCTTGATTTCATTGTTCTCACTTTGTTTTTAAGTAACCAATGTCACAGAATCAGCTCTAAGATCGACTAATGAAAAATCCAAAGACTAACCAGTTGACTAGAAACACCCATGCCCCTAGCAGATTTCTTCTTGATCCTGAGCCCAATTTTGCATTTCACTTCTGAGGTTTGTATTCACTAAACTTGATTCATCATTCATATCTGACAAAGGAACCCTTGTGTTTGAAAATTATGGTATACCTCTCCCTTGACACACATTGATGCATGAAAGATGAAATGATTTCCGTCGAGTAGAGGGCTAGGAACACTTCCCGTGATCCCATTTTTCTACTTGAATAAAGAATGATCACACAAAGGTCTGAAGCGAGGGGTAGGAACATTTCTCGAGACCCCGTTATTCGCCTAAGACCTTTGATACTTTGAGAGGGGAGAACCAGAGATTTGGTGGCAATCACCATCAATACTCGCGTCTCAAACCTTAATTTGTATATGCGAAGCTTAACCCAAAATCAGAAGTACAAAAGAGATAAGTTTGGGGGAGAGGAAAATCATATAAAAGTGTGAAACTTGGGTGGTTCCTTAGTCACGATATCGCATGAGGAAGAATCTAGAAGGTTCCTGAACATCAACAACAGTGATGAAACGGCAATGAAGGATTTAGAAATGACTGACGCTATGAGGTAATGTGTGGATACTGGGAAGCTGCAATTGTCTACGGAGATATACATGGCGGTCAGATCCAAAACTGTTTAGGTGATATCTGGGAGCTTGAAAAAGGGGTCATTACAATGTCTCAAGAAAAGGTGAGTCTCCGTGTTTTTCAAACCTCTTTCTCTGTTTGGTTTTCTGTTTACTTGAGGGCAAGCAAAGACTAACTCTGGGGGAGTTGATATATCATGGTTTTTACCCATTTTTAACCATGATATAAGTCCTTTTACTGAGTCCTTTTTACAGTTTTAGAGTCTTTTCAAGTTGCAGGCACAACTAGAGCTAAATTAGATTTATGAAGCTTCTGAAGCATATTGGAACTGAAGCAATTCGGAGAACTGAAGCTCAGTGTCGATCGACACCTATGCAGCATCGATCGACACCATCATCTGAAAGAAACACGATTAAAGATCTCAGTATCGATCGATACCATTTGACGGTGTCGGTCGATACCAATAGTCAGAACGCACACTCTTCCGAAGATCCGAAGAAAAACGGAATTTTCCTTATTTCTCTAATGAACTCCAAAGCGTGTTTTTAGTTATAAAACTAGGTTTTTCAGCCTCCAAGTAGAGAGAGTCGATTTTGGGAGATAGAGTATTCTTGCAATTGAGTTTTGGGAGAAGAATCTTGAACCCTCTTTGTAATTTTACTCTATTTTACTTTATGATATCTATTCTATTCATGATGTATGTTTCATTCAGCATGTCTGAGTAGATTCCCTGTTAGGTTTAGGGTTGTTTAAAGGTATTTGATGAATTGTTGAATTAGATTTAATAGTTAGGAATTATCTATGGAGCTCTTCACCTAGACTTGAGATTAATGCTTATTCTAGCCTCGCGAACTAGAATCTGATGTTAGGTTGATTAATTGACATGAAAGTGTGGTTAGTTTCTTGAACTAGTGTTTGGTGAGCAAAAGACCTACTCGCAAAGAAATTTGGTTTAGGATTTTGTGAACAATTGAACTTGACCGTTAATGCTTGTTTGAATTTATAGAATTTGCAAAGAAATTTGGAATTCTAGGTTTAGACATAGATAGTCTTCGCAACGACAGTTGGTTTACTTTACATATGTGTTTCAAGTTCGAGAGCAGAGTTTATTTCATTCCTGACATTTGATTTGATTTACAATTCTGATTTGCCAACAAATTTCCCTAAGCCTAGCGTTTTCTCCACTGATTTTACTACTTTGTTTTAATTGTTTTGTTATTCTTGATTTCATTCATTTCGTTTAGCTTAATTCATATTCTGGAATTTATTGAGTGAACATCTTGAGTCTTTGTGGTTCAACCCCTAGAATACTACAGCTACTGCTTAGATACTTTAGGGTATTATATTTGAGCATATCAAATTTTGGCGTCGTTGCCGGGGACTCTAATTTCACCATTAGATTTCGGTTTAGAATTTCGACTAAATTGTCGAGCATCGATCGACACCCTTCAGGTATTGATCGATACTCGTTTTAATTCCTGTCACTTACGCGATTTGATTTTTGTGTTTCAGGTGTATGCTACATCGTGAGACCAGGAGAAGCAAGAACAAGCAGTTGACCAATCTATCTAACAAAGAGCTAGCCAATTTAGAGCGCACGATCAGAAAGCAAAAGAAACAAGCAGAGATGAACAATCCGATTGTGCTCGCTCGTGATGAAGCTGGAGTTTTGAGAGATCAAGAAGGTCACCTGTGTGACGAGCAAGGACAGAGACTTGATGCAGAAGGAAACATTGTTGCCCCTGCACCGGTAGCTAATGAGATTATCCCACCGGCTGTGCGTGGGAATGTTGGGAAAACTTGAGGAAGACTTGAGGAAGAAGTATACATGACCCCACCTCCTAACCTTGAAGACACGGTTGCACCCGATAAGGTCCTAAGGGTTATGAAGGCAATCTACGGTCTCAAACAATCCCCAAAAAGCTCCACTCTAAAGGAAAGAGGGTTTAAGATATCTGAAGCCGATCACACCTTGTTCTCCTTACAAGGACCTAAAGGTATGATTGTTGTCCTCATCTATGTTGATAATCTAATCATCTCCAGGGATAACATGGAAGGTATGGCATCAACAAAATCCTTTCTCAAATCAGCCTTTGATATTAAGGATCTTAATGCACTAAAGTACTTCCTAGGAATTGAAGTGCGTCCTTTGAAATATCTCTTTCTTTCACAAAATAAGTACACTCTTGACTTGTTGGATGAGATAGGGAAATTATGAGCTAAACCGACCAAGACTCCACTTAAAGATGGATACAAGTTCAATCGAAAGAAGGAGAAAGAAGATGAGCTTTTCACGGACACACCACAATACCGCCGGCTAGTAGGTAAGCTCATTTATCTTACCATAACAAGGCTTGATATTTTCTTTGTCGTGAATCAGGTGATCCAACACATGCAAGCTCCTACGGAGTACCATTGTAGCATGGTGGAACGGATCATAAGATATCTAAAGGGAAGTCCAAGACAAGGCATTTGGATAGGAAATAATGAAAGCACTAAGATCGTTGGATATTGTGATTCGGATTTGGCTGGAGATAAGTTGGATAGAAGGTCTACAACCGGCTATTACATATTCATTGGAGACAAATTGGTGACTTAGAAGACAAAGAAGCAAAAGATGGTTTCTTGTTCAAGTGCGGAAGCGAAGTACGGTTTCAAGTGCGGAAGCGGAGTAAGGGGTAATGCGGAAGCCCACTTATGAGCTAACATGGCTTGAAACTCTCCTTAAGGACCTCGGCATTGAGTTCTCAAGTCCCATCACCATGCATTGTAATAATCAAGCGGATAGAAGGTCTACAACCGGCTATTACACATTCATTGGAGACAAATTGGTGACTTAGAAGACAAAGAAGCAAAAGATGGTTTCTTGTTCAAGTGCGGAAGCGAAGTACGGGTTCAAGTGCGGAAGTGGAGTAAAGGGCAATGCGGAAGCCCACTTATGAGCTAACATGGCTTGAAACTCTCCTCAAGAACCCCGGCATTGAGTTCTCAAGTCCCATCACCATGCATTGTAATAATTAAGCGGCCATCCACATAGCAACCAACTCGGTGTTCATTGAAAGGACCAAGCACATCGAGATTGATTGCCACAAGGTCCGAGAGAAGATTAAAGAAAGAATGATCCTTCTGTGCTACACAAGAAGTGAAGATCAATTAGCGGACACCTTCATCAAGGCTGCAAATCTCAAGGTTTGTGAACACATCCATAGCAAACTTGGACTTGAAAACCTTTCACGCTCTTCATCTTATGTCTCTTAACTCGTGGACATCACGCTCTTTTTTCCTTAACATAGTTTTATCCTAAGTGGTTTTCTATGTTAAGGTTTTCAATGAGATGATGATTCACGAGTCTCCAAGTTTAACCTTTAATGTATCTACGGTTAAGTTTTAGTGGAGGTATTGATCAAGCCTATCAAGTGAATAAAATACGAAGGAGACACTTGGCTAATGCAAAATATTGTGCTAGATTTTGTAAAACTGAAAAGGAGTGCAAGACTTGGTTGCTAAATTATGCCAGACTTGGCAGCCATACTTGGCAAGACTGTGCCAGATTGAAGAACAAGTCTTTGAAGTTTTAGAACCAATGAATTCAGTTTGTATTTAAATTTTTGGAAACACAACCTGCTCTCTAATGTCTTTTTTATTTTTATATTGACTCTTTATTAAAGAGTGAATATACAATCTAAGAGATTCTCTCTTTCATTCTTTAGTTTTCTCTCTACTCTCTCTCTCTCTTGTTCTTCATTCTAGTTCATCATTCTCACATTTTACTTTTCTTAATCCACAGAAACTAACACAAAACATCACGGGCAATGAGGAGCTTAGATTCTTTTCATGTGGAAATGGGAATCTAATATATGACTGTTGGCGTTGTGACCATAACTGGCACAAGAACCGTAAACACTTTGCGGAATGTGGGATAGGTTTTAGAAGAAAAGCTATTGGTGGTCGAAATGTGCGTTACTATGTGGTCACTAACCCGACTGATGAGGACGCTGTGAATCCAAAGCCAGGAACTTTACCCTATGCCGTGATCTAGGATGAGCCATTGTGGATCATTTTTGAAAGAGATATGGTGATAAAGTTGAAACAAGAACTGGTCATGAACAGTCATAAGACCGTTGATGCTTGTGGTGCCAACATCCACATCGCTAATGGTGCTTGAATTACCATCCAAAATATAACCAATGTCATCGTTCGTGGCTTGCACATTCACGACTGCAAGCAAACTGGAAAGGCATATGTCATTGACTCGCCAAGTCACTTTAGGTGGAGGCAAATGGCTGATGGTGATGCTATTTATATATATAGGGGTCAAGTAATATCTTAATAGACCACAACTCTCTCTCTTAATCTGTTGATGGTCTTGTTGATGTTATAATGGGTTCTATTTCCATTACCATTACCATTTCACCAACCATGATAAGGTCAATCAAACAGCTAAAACCCTGCTTCTTGTATCTTTATAAAACTTTGTTTTTCTTTATCATGACATCGTGGGGAGCAGGTGATGTTGCTAGGACACGATGACTCGTACACAGGAGACTACAAGGTAAATTAATCTACAATGTCATATTGTGTTTAATTTGGGCTTATTACTTGCAATACAAGTTAAGAAAGACTTTGAGTATATCCATGCAGGTGCAGGCATGTGTATTGTCATGTGTTTAACAACGATTAATTACATACTGGGAAATGTATGCTATTGGAGGAAGTGCAAACCCAACAATATACAATCAAGGCAGTAGTAATAGATATGCTGCTCCTCAAAACCGCTTCGCCAAGGAGGTTTGATTCTTCCATGTTTATGCTTGCTTATAAACAGAGAAATGGATATCTAATTCCAAAATATGAAATTGGACAGGTGACAAAAAAACCTTCTAGTGAATGGAGCGTTCTTCACACCATCAGGGGAAGGAGCTTCAGCAAGCTATACACATGCCTTAAGCTTAGCGGCTAAGCCGGTCTCAATAGTGGACTCAATTACTGCTACTGCAGGTGCACTTGGTTGCCGACTTGCCGTTGAAGCAAACCTTGCTACTAACTAGTAAATAAAATACATCTGACATTATAATACATCGATATATTTGTGGCATCACCTAGCATAAAATCTAAATTTAATAAAAACAATGTTTGGATCATTTTAAAATTCTCCTCTAGAAGTATGATATGCGTCTCCGACACCAGATTAATCCTCAATTACGTGGCTTTGGCTACTAAACCTGAAATAATAATCTAGTATCATCATAATTATTATGTTTTATTTTATTTTGGTTGGGTTCACGTTACTTTTCTAATATTGTCAATGCAGTATTCTTACGATCTCAAATCATTTGCACTTATATATGTTACATTACGAATATTATATTGTATTGCTTCTCTTCTAAAATGTGAACTATACCGTTTTTTTATGGGTTAACTTCATTATACTATATCGTATTAATCATCCCTGTTTCTTCCTAAACTTTTCACTTCATCAATAAACTCCTCAAAGTATTTTTACTTTTCTCTATACATCATAAACTTATAAAACATCATTAAAATTAACCAAATCTGATATTTAAGTGCAAATCATTTTTAAAAAGTCTTATCGCATTATGAAATCGCGATTAAAAACCTGTATTTAACCAATGACCAAACCTTCTTAATAAACTAAAGAGTTTTGCCAAACATTCTTTAACCACGAACTCTCAAATGCAACATTACGTAGTCGTCGGCGGTTTATAGGTATCACGATCGGACTACTCTAAGGGAAATATCACCAAAGAAGTCACCACCAGCAGTACCACCAGCAGTACCACCAACACCACCAGGATCTATGGAGCCGTGGTTGCACCTCCACTACCACAGTAATTCCAATTTTAGGTCGTCTATTATTGTGGAAGAAGGATCGGGAAGTCACAGTGAAGAGGTGATGTTCAGGTGTAGCTCCCCAGCGATGTCTTCTTCTACCCCCATAATCATTACGTCAAGAATAACTAATTTGTTTTTACTATCTCTAATGTTTTGTGTCGTTTTATACTATTATTATTATTATTATTATTATTTTGTTTTGTTCTCTTTGTGTTAGAATTTGATACCGTGATTAAAGAGTGTATATAGTTTTGCACCGAACCAATCTTTATATTTTATTTAGGATTTATTCCATATTTATTTTGAAGTTAGTTTTCATCTTACCGTTGTTACATTCAGTCTTTAGCAACGAGACAGATAGCTACAATTTTCCTGGATTCTAGAGTGCCTCTAAGAACTATAACAACAAGAAAATGATTTTTATAAGTCTTTTTCGATTTTATAAAATTGAAACAACAAAACAGCCGAAAATTGATTTTTATGGGGTTTTCTTTTTATCAACGAAACTAAACTTAAACCGAAGCAATAACAATGTAAAGCAAATGAAATCTTTATTTTGATTTTATGTTTATGGATGCAGAGGCAAATAGCAAGAAATAAACAAGCAAGAACAATTTTTATTTTGTTTTCGGTTTTTAACAAGAAAAACAAACAAATTGCAAAACAAAACTTAAAGATATAAAAGAGAACGAGTACACTTTGGGGATAGGAGCTTTCAGCTCTGATACCAGATGATGCAAGCCTCGGAATTAAACCTAAGCATTTAACAACGGAAGCAAAGTACTTAAGCTTGTGGTGAAGATCGGACACGATGGCGATCGCTTCTTTCGTGTGGGATCGAAGTGGAGAACGTGATGGCGGAGGTGAAGTGCACCACAGAGGGATGATTAGACTCTGATACAGCATAAGAACTCGACCTTGGTGAATCCACACACAATACAAAGAACAAACAAAGTCCCGGACTTTGAGTAAAAGAAGAACAAGTCTTATAAATTCGATATTCAAGGGTTTTTTTTACGTTTTTTACAATGGAGATCGAGCTGAGCTGAGTTTTTATAAGGGCCCAAGTACAACAGTAATAAGCATAAACAAAGAAAGAAATCAAAACATTTAAAGAGAAAATGGTCGTTGGAGAATTGATGGTGAAATCGGCCAAATAAGGAAAGTCGAGATGCTTGAGTCTTGAAAGTTTGGAGGTGAATATGTGGCATATTGGAACCTTTTGGATGATTAAGAGGGTCTTAAACTCGAAAAAAATGTCCAAGAAAAGATCTGTTGTGATTTGAAAGCTCTCGGTTCCGAATAAAGCAAGTTTGGTCTTCTTTGGGTCTGAATATTCATGTGCGGGATGGTGCACCATTGGTCGTATAGGAGGGCTTCTAATTGGCTGAGAATAGCTCTTGGCTTCCAAATATGGATCTGGGATGCGTCGTGATAAGATGAAGGGTCTGGATCAAAAGAAAGGAAGAAGAGATCTTCAGAAAAAGAAAGTTTCCTCTTCCTTGTGTCCACGCGTGCTGTTGGAATGGTTGCGGTTTTGGAAGCTTGAAAACGCCTTGTAGTCTTCAAAAAAAAGGGTTTAGGGTTTAGGGTTTAGGGTTTAGGGTTTAACGTTAGGAAGTCTTCAGACTGATCATGTGAGTCTTTGGTCTTGTTTGGATCAATCTGATGGATGGATTGATGCATGTTTACGTCCAAAATGAAGGTTTGTAGACTATCTTCAAATTGAGATCGTTCGTGGTGTATTTTGGTCGTTGGATCTTCATATCGTGGGTTGGTGGATGGTGAATCTTCAAGAATATCTCTAATGGACGAGTGGTTTTGTCGTTGGACAGTTTTTGGTCTATTCTAGCGTACGCGGATGAGTGCTCATGGTCCTCTGACGGTTTGGCTCGTTTGTCTTCAGAAGTAACTCGATGAATCTTCCTAAAATAGTCACTTTCTCGATGAATCTCGAAGATGGTACGGAGAAAGTTTTCGTTTGGTCGCACGATCTGAAGGATGCTCCTCATGGCCGTATCCGGTACGTTGGCGTGGTACGGTGTGATTATGATATCCACATCACATGATTTTGTTTTTTTAAAGATTTCAGTTAATTATTTTGAGCTAATTATGCATTGAAAACTATTTCAATTAATTATTTTTATTTATCAATAACTAGATACCCATACAATTATTAGGCATAATATAAGCAAAATATATACATGTTAAATTTTTTTTTAATGTGCATATCACACATATAAAACTATAATATAGTTTTGAATCTATTACTGATCTTAAAAAGATAAGAAAAACAATAATAATAAAAGAGAAAAATTTATATATATATATATATCCGGGCAGAGGCGATTGTTTTATATTTTCTAATTTTAAATCTTTTAGCAAAAAAAAAAAGAAAGCAAAAAATGTCATCTAAAACGGGTGTCGGACATTAAGGACCCATTTGAAATAAATGGTGTATAAGCGATCTGTAGAAAAAAAATACATCTGATATGAACTTAATACAGTTGATTGCTTATAGTGTTTGCAGCTAAAAATAGTAGATGCTTTGTTATGTTCTTCCATTTTCTGATCCATTTGTTGTTATTCACATTGGTGCTGCTGTGCTTTTGCAATTGATTTGAATAAAGCTTGAGATTACTTGGTAAACTAGTAGGCCTAGATCCGGTTAAGAGAGGCCCATCAGTAGCCCATTGTCCATAAGTATACACACATACTAATTATGAACTTAGGGGTCGATGAGCATATTTTATCTCCTTTTAAAATCAGCCAAATGCATTTAAATCCAAAGTTTGATTGATTCCTTCAAAAGTTTAATTGCGTGTCGTTTTTCCAATAACTAAAGCCAATTACTCCTATATAGTCTTAAACAGAAAGTTAAGTATAATCTTTAATTAACTAACTTTTAAATTGAGGGAGTAAGTAAGTGGTATTGTAAAAAAGAAAAGAACATTTTGGGAAAATAAACAAAAACATGGAGAGATTCCATAAGGAGAAACTCTCGAGGCAAAGACCCTTGAAACAAGGCAACACTTATATTTCTTTATTTCTAAAACTGCGCCGTTTAAGACTCTTATGGTCTTTCTCCTTTATTATCTTTGGTTACTTGTAATAATGGCTTATAGTGCGCTAATTATTTATGCACTTTGCTTACTTTATTTAATCTTTTCGAAAGTACATATAATAGAGAAAATATTTCAATGTATGTCATGTGCCGGTAACTAAAACATATTTTTAGTCTCTACGCTAAAAGATCATAGTTCACACTTTGCATACAGCATACACACTTGTTAGCTTATGTTTTTTTTTTTGGGAAAATATGACATAGGAATAAACTACTCGTAAGATAATATTCGACATATGAGAAAATGCTAGTAAGAGAAAAGAGTAGAAAATATTATAGTAAGGAATAAATTAAATTGAAGGGAGTTACAAGAAGAGATTAAATTGAAGGGAGTTACAAGAAGAGATTAAATTAAAGGGAGTTACAAATTAAAGTAAAATAAAGTGTAATAATAATGAGAGTGGAGAATTAGGGTAGGTAAGAATGAGTGAGGCTCGGTGTGGTCACGTGAGACATCCTCAAAATCAGGGATTGTTGTTTTGTCCTTTACACTCCCTAAACCTAAACCTAAACCTAAACCCACCCATCCTCTGCTTTGTTTTTTCCCCTTTCTCTATACTTATTACTAAATGCTTAAAACTTGCCTAACATATCTCTTAATATGATCATTGTTAAGTGTCCTTTAAAATTTTGTTTCACATATATTAAAAAAAAATTAAATTTTTTGGTTTACTCTTTATATATATATATAGTGCAATTTCACTTATTGGAAAATACATTAAAATAATAAAAATAATATTGAAAAAACTTGTCAAACATCTACATTAAAAATACAAAACAACACTTACTTTGATACAAAATTTTAAGTCTATATTGACACTTATTATAAAAACACTGTTTATTTATTACAGTATTTTATAGTGTTCTAGCACTATATTTTTGCATACCTTTTTTGGTCAACACTATAGTAAGTTTTCTATCATGATTCATGACTCTTTATTTTTGCATAGTTTTTTGGTCAACACTTTATACTTATAAGCTTTTAAATTTTCTACTACTAGTAATTATTTTAATATAGAAATAAAAATTTGACAAGAAGTTAAGCTACATCTTAAAATATGAATAGAATAAAGAGGTGATAGAAACTGGGAAAGGAAACATAATTAACGCGAGATTATTTTAATGACTGTATTTCTCATTTTATCTGTATTTCAAAATCAATTAGATAAATAACCAATGAGCTTTTAGAAATGAAAGAAAAATATAAATTCATTGGATCTAGCAAAGGGTTCGTCAAGTCTAGTCATCTTATTTCAAAAGGATTCTCATGTTTTATTAAAAAAATCTACATAAACTTAATTAGTTGTGAAGGCACACGATGAACAAGAACAACTGAAAATCATAATTTTATTTCCTTCGTGAATGTAGGAAATGGTAGATCCGAAAATCCCATGAGCATATTTGATGGAATCTCGGTTTATTGAATGGACCAAGTCCTCAACCTTTGTCGACGATTCCTAAGTAAATTTAACTCAAAAATATTGTGTTTATTTGTATAGATTAAACATTCATTATTGTTTTTTTTTTTAAAACATTATGTAATTACATGATGTATATTTTTTTGTGATTACCATGAAGTGAAACAATAATCTTTTTTTGTTTTGGCTTTGAAACGACTTGATAGACTATTTAATGTGTGTGTGTGTGTGTGACAGTGCGTAAGTGTGTTTGTAATATTCTGTCTAGTAAGAGAGCAATACACTTTTTTCACATCTAATTTCTAATGTCATCAACCTTTTCTTGCATTTAGGTTACATTTCTCTTCAAAGTTTATATTCTACTTGTTTTATACTTGCAGTCAAGAAGATAACGATTATATAAAGAAACAGAAAGCTACTATTAGAGTGTTAAAATATCAAATATAAAATACTATATAGCTTCGTACATGTGAGTAATGTGTTCAAATGAATTTGATCTTTGTATTTTTTTTTAAATCTATTATATATATATATATATATATATATATATATATAAATAGACTTTCTTACATTTTTATTGTTAGAATATATATTTTATATTTAATATTAGAATTTTCTCATTTATTGTATTATATAGCAGTGCATTTAATTAATTTTACACTACAATTTGATATAAATGGATGGAAACCATTCCATAATATTTTATTAAACCGGTTATTTTGGTTACATTTGTCGAAACATTGATATATTAGTTTGAAAATAATATTAGTAAAAAATATTGTTTCTCTTGTTGTCATTAATTCTTCTTCGTATTTTTTCCTTTAGTTTATTTTTTAGTTATTTTATTTGTTAAAGATCCATTTTATTTAACAAATAAATATTTTTAATTGAAAATAGTTTTTTTTAATTCGAGTATGTACAAAATTATGTACTACTTGAAATATGATAGATAATAAAATGTGTGTCTTGCTATTTATATGAGAATATGTGTTTAATAAAAATAAAGTTATAGTTTATAATGATTTAAGTGATGTTTAATGGCCGAGTAATTAATATTGTAAATGTTTAATACATTTAAACTCAGTTTCTACATTATTTTGAAAATTAGAAAATAGAAAATATATATATATATATATTTTATATTAACTCTATTAGTTGTAGGAAAAAATTGTTATAGCAATTACAAAATTATGTAATACCTGAAATATGATGGATAATGAAATGTGTGTTTTACTATTTATATGAGAATATGTGTTTTATATGTTACAAAATAAAGTTATTATTTATAATGGTTTAGATGATGTTTAATGACCGAGTAGTTTATATTTTAACTGTTTTATACATTTAAATTCATTTTCTACATTAATTTGAAAATTGGAAAATTGAAACTAAGTATATTTTCTTTATTATCTTTTTTTATTTGAATACATTATATATATTTTGAAGTATATTTTATGTACAAAATATTGTGTTAAAAAATATATGCTTTGTAATATTTAATGTATTTATGTAAAAAAGGGTATAGTAGATTTTATTTATAATTTTTGAATTTCAATATACTCAAGATAATTATTTACTGATTTGATGAAATAAAAGAGAGTGTAGGAAGTGAAAGAACTTTTTTCTTTGTTGAGATTTTTGCTTTAAAATATTAAAAAATAAAAGAAGAAAAGGAAAACAAAATGACAGTAAATATAGATAATTCAAAAAAAAATCAAAACAAATAGAACATTGTTCTTCTTTTTTTAGGGTTTTTTTGTGTGGGTGACTGATTCTCAATTGTAATATGTTCTTTGATTCATATTGGAACTTCTAATGAGATGTAAAACTCACCGAGACTTACCTTGGCTGATCTACTCGTAAATTTCTTGTGTCATGCTTTTCTTTACTTTGTTTAAACCTGCAAAACATCAAACCCACAAGTTTAAAACAATACAGACCAAATATGACCTAAACAAAAATCCAACAATTAGAAGTTAAAAACAGAGAAAAAGGAATTGGATCAAATTGTCGTAAAATGATAAAGCTTTCTTGTTGTTGCAAGAAAATTGACAATAAAATTAGTTGAAGTGGAAATAGAAAATTTACGGTTCCGTCTTGCAAGAACTTATATCCTCCTAGTTTCTAACTTATCATTTGTGTCACTGAGACTCTCGAATTCAGGAGCATATGAAATTTGGATCCGATTATCCAAGATGAAACATGAAAACATATACAAAATTTGATGATTTTGGTTCAATATTTTGAATTAATACTAATTAATATTTGTATGTTATGGAATCATGAATTAGTGCATTTAGTTAGTGGGTGTTATTACAATTGTTCTCTACAGTAATTTAAAGTTGATTTTAAATCCAATTTTTTTAAGTTGAGACTAATTAATGCATTTAAATGGGTAATTATTGTATTTTACCTCTTAAGTGGGCAAAACTATACAAAAACATTAGATACTAAAAAAGAGAGAGTAGGAGGTAAAAGAAGTTTTTTTTTTAATTTTTTTTTTGTGATTTTTGTTTTTTAATATTAAGAAACAAACAACGAAAAGAAAAAAATAAATGACATTTTTATTTGTTTTGCATATATAAATACCTTGTTTTTAATATATATTTGGAAGTAGAAATCATATACAAAATATTATGTTTAAAGATATATTTTTATGTAATATATTAGTATTTTACAAAAAATAAAAAGAGTGGGAGGTGAAAGAGAGATTTTGAGTTTTTTGTTTTTAGTATTTTGAGTTTTTTTTTTTAAATACTAAAAAAAAAAGAGAAAAATAAATGATTTTTATTAATGTTGTGAAGTACACATGTCAACTTCTCAGAGTAAAAAACTTACATTATTATATAAGATATAAAATATAATAAGTAAAAAATTCTAACATTAAATATTAAAATATATATATTTTAACATTTTTAATAAATTTAAAGATAAAATGTGCACATGTAAAAAATAGAATTTTTTGTATATGATTTTTTGTGAATGAGAATATCAAGTGGTACAATAAAAAAAAAAAAAAAAAGACACATGTTAAAAGGTTATAGTCAATTATGTTGTTTGAGTTTCTTTCAAATGTATTAATAGATTAAGTTATGGTAAAATTATATTAATTGATTTTAAATGTGTAATTAAGAGAAACTATTGTTTTTATATATGTTTTTTTATAAATGAGTATATCAAAAGATAAAATAGAGAAATAGTTAGAATAAGAGATGACACGTGTCAGCATGTGGTTAAGCAAAACCTTACTTTATTATATTAGATATGTTTTTTTTTTAGAAATGAGAATATCAAAAGATATAATAGAGAAATAGTGAAAAATAACAGATGATACGTGTCAGTATGTGGTCAGGCGAATCTTACTTTAACAGTTTTAAAATATAAGATATAAAGTATAATAAATGAGAAAATTCTAATATCAAATAAGAAAATTGATATTTTAACAGTTTTAATAAATTTAAAGATAAAAATGTATATATATATATATAATAGAATTATTTGTATATGTTTTTTTGAATAAGAATATCATATGGTACAATAAAGAAAAATTGAAAAGACACATATTAAAAAGTTATAATCAATTATGTTATTTGAATTTTTTTCAAATGTATTAATGGATTACGTTATGATCAAATTGTATTAATTGATTTTAAATATGTAATTAAGAAAATATATGTTTTTTAGAAAAGAGACTATCAAAAAAATAAAATAAAGAAATAATTAAGATAAGAGATGACATGTGTTAGCATGTGGTTAAGCGAATCATACTTTATTATGACAGTAAATATCAATAATTCAAAGAAACAATAAAAAAAATAAAACATTATTCCTCTTTTCTTAGGGTTTTCTCTTTGTGTGGGTGACTGATTCTCAATTGTAATATGTTATTTGATTCATAGTGAAACCTCTAATGAGCTCTAAAGCTCACCGAGACGTACTTTGCCTGGTCTAGGCATTGGGAACTCGTAAATCTCTTGTGTCATACCTTTTTTTACTTTGTTTAAACCTTCAAATCAAACCCACAAGTTTAGAACAATATAGACCAATTATGAGCTGAACAAAAATCCAACAATTAGAAGTTAGAAACAAAGAAAATGGAATTGGATCAAACTGTCGTAAAATGATAAATCTTTCATGTTGTTGCAAAAATATTAACGGACAATAATTTTTTACGAGAGACTAATTAATGCATTTAAAACTATTTTTAAAACTAATTTTTGACAATAATTTTTAACCCTATTTTTAAATCCAAATTTTTTATGAGAGACTAATTAATGCCTTTAAGTGGATAATTATTGCATTTTTACCTTTTAAGAGGGAAAAATGATTCTCTAGATAATTATTTAAATATTTTATACAACAAAATTAGATACTAAAAAAAAAAGAGTATGAGATCAAAGAAGTTTTTTCTTTTAATTTTTGTGATTTTTGTTTTTTAATATTAAGAAACAAAGAACGAAAATGAAAAAATAAATGACATTTTTTCTTTGTTTTGCATTCAGAAATACCTTATTTTTGTAATGTATATTTTGAAGTAGAAGTCATATACATAAATATATATTTTTTATGTAATATAATAGTATTTTACATAAAAAAGGGAGTAGGAGGTGAAAGAGAGATTTTGAATTTTTTGTTTTTAGTATTTTTAGTTTTTTATTTTTAAATATTAAAAACAAAAAAAAAATCAATGACTTCTATTAATATTGTGGAGGACACATGTCAACTTCTCAGAGTAAAAATCTTACTTTATTATACAAGATAGAAAATATAAGAAATGAGAAAATTTTAATATTAAATATGAAAATATATATATATTTTAACAGTATTAATAAATTTAAAGATAAAAATGTGTATATATAAAAAATAGAATTCTTTGTATATATTTTTTATGAATGAGAATATCAAATGGTATTATAAAGAAAAGTTGAAAAGACACATGTTAAAAGGTTATAGTCAATTATGTTGTTTGAATTTCTTTCAAATGTATTAATGGATTAAGTTATGATAAAATGGTATTAATTGATTTTAAATATGTTGAGAGAAATTATTTTTTTTATATATGATTCTTTAGAAATGAGAATATCCAAAAATAAAATAGAAAAATATTTAAAATAAAAGATGACACGTGTCAACATGTGGTTAAACGAACTCTACTTTATTATATAAGATAATCATAAGTAAAA
The DNA here is from genome assembly GCA_004349715.1 of Crucihimalaya himalaica. NCBI lineage: Eukaryota > Viridiplantae > Streptophyta > Magnoliopsida > Brassicales > Brassicaceae > Crucihimalaya > Crucihimalaya himalaica. The sequence continues at coordinate 25,452 of SMJT01000100.1, read as the reverse complement.
ACAAGGCAATAAAAATGAATCAATGATTCAACCACTTGCTTGGGGTATGAGGCTATGAGAAAACCCACTTTGAATTAAATTAACAATACAAAATAATTTTCATAAAAAATCAATCTTAACTCCAGCAGCAAAATAGATAAAAAAAAAAATACTTAAACCCATAAATAGAAGGCTAATGGGTTCAGTAACGCAGAACTATATAGAATGTCAAACCTCAAAATAATATAATAGTATTTTACATAAAAAAGGGATTAGGAGGTGAAAGAGAGATTTTGAATTTTTTGTTTTTAGTATTTTGAGTTTTTTTATTTTTAAATATTAAAAAAAAAAAATTCAATGACTTCTATTAATATTGTGGAGGACACATGTCAACTTCTCAGAATAAAAATCTTACTTTATTATACAAGATAGAAAATATAAGAAATGAGAAAATTTTAATATTAAATATGAAAATATATATATTTTAGCAGTATTAATAAATTTAAAGATAAAAATGTTTATATATAAAAAATAGAATTCTTTGTATATGTTTTTGTAAATAAAAATATCAAATGGTACAATAAAGAAAAGTTGAAAAGACATATGTTAAAAGGTTATAGTCAATTATGTTGTTTGAATTTCTTTCAAATGTATTAATGAATTAAGTTATGATAAAATTTTATTAATTGATTTTAAATATGTTGAGAGAAATTATTGTTTTTATATATGATTCTTTAGAAATGAGAATATCCAAAAATAAAATAGAGAAATATTTAAAATAAAAGATGACACGTGTTAGCATGTGGTTAAACGAACTCTACTTTATTATACTCCCTCTGTCCCAAAATAAGTGATGTTTTAGAAGAAAACATTTGTCCCAAAATATTTGATTTTCTCACATTTCTATGCTTAACTTATATTAATTTAATAGTTTGTAACATTTAAATTTTGTAGTATTTATTTCTATTGGTTAGATTTCTATAAATGAGAAAATATTTATTATTTCTTAAAATATGTGTTTTCACCCAAAATATCACTTATTTTGGGAGAGAAAGAGTATAAGATAGTCATAAGTAAAAACAAGGCAATAAAAATGAATCAATGATTCAACTACTTGCTTGGGGTATGAGGCTATGAGCAAACCCACTTTGAATTAAATTAACAATACAAAATAATTTTCATAAAAAATCAATCTTAACTCCAGCAGCAAAATAGATAAAAAAAAAAAACTTAAACCCATAAATAGAAGGCTAATGGGTTCAGTAACGCAGAACTATATAGAATGTCAAACCTCGATACTAGTTAATTTTGTAAACATAAAAAAAGACTAGTAAAAGTACTAAATATTGATTGAATTTTACTTGGCTTGTTTTAGTTTTACTTCAGCTCAGTCCTAACTCTTAAACTGAGTTGAAACCAAATTTCTGTAATCTTTACTTGTATTTTTACACATTAAAACCCGTGTGATTTGATCGGTAATTAGATGTAATCGAAAGTAGTGGAAATAAAAGGGATATAAGTTCTCGACAGCTATACGATTCGCCTAAATTAAGTTACACTACACATAATGCTAAGTGATTAGTATATGTCTTAATGATATTATTATCCCACCAATAAGCATGTATTGCCGATAATTTTGTACTAATCCTAGCTATTTGATCATATAGTTTTCTATTTTATAATTCCTTATGGAATTCTATTTTCAAAAAATAATAGCTTGTTCTGGTTCGTATGCATTATTTATAGAATATTTCTCAAAGTTCCATATAGGATATAATATATATGCATTATTAAGGTCATCATATAAATTGTAAATATTTTTCATTAAAATTTATAGACATTATAAATTATTTTACAAAATATAATTTATCAACATGTTGACGAGCATATATATTAATTAGTCCATTTTTTGTGGTCCATTTTTTTTTGCTACTTGATTTTTTTCAAAGAAAATTACAATTTATATTAATTAGTCCATTTTTTTGGCTGTCATTTCTTATTAACAAGATATATAATGCTATTGATACTTAATATCACTTTTAAACATCTTACCTAATAAGACTATAAATTCGTTTAGTTTGATATGTTTCTACTCTCCACGCAATGTATAAGTATAATAATTTTTAGAAAATGAAACATTTTGTTGTATCGTGTAACAATATTACAAAACAACATACAAAAAGAGTATTAAAATACTAGTAAAGAAGAGATAGGGCATAATAGGTGAGGTGGCGAGGAGGTGGGGTGGTGCAGTTTTGTTGATCTCAAGGCATTGTGTTTCCCTATTTTCCTTTGTACTCTTTCTCCTCTCTTAAATCGCCACACCACTAAGTATTTTTATTGTATTTTCTCTCTCCCTAAGGATTTGATAAAACACACAAGTATTAGAAGAACTTAAACCCTCTATGTTCACTTCCTAAGCTTGAGTTTAATTCAAGCAAGAAACAGATTTCGAGAGAAGAGAGCACAGAGATAGAGAGAAGAAGGCACCAAACCCTAAATGGGTCTAAACCCAAGATTTTAAACTTCTTTTCGGATTTTGAGGCAAATGTCTCTTCATTCCTTAATCTTCTTCTCCTCTTCTTCCTCTTCATTTTTCTTCTCTTTCTTCTTCTTCATCCTTTGTTTCTCTCTCTCTGATGCAGAGCAAAACCCGGAAGCTTCTATCCTCTACTCATGGCTTCACTCTTCTTCTCCCACACCTTCATCTCTTTCTCTCTTCAACTGGAACTCCATAGACAACACTCCTTGCAACAACTGGACTTTCATTACATGTTCTCCTCAAGGTTTCGTCACCGATATCGACATTGAATCTGTCTCTCTTCAGCTCTCTTTGCCTAAGAATCTCCCGGCGTTTCGTTCTCTCCAAAAACTCACTATCTCCGGCGCCAATCTCACCGGAACTTTGCCGGAGAGTCTCGGCGATTGCCTCGGTATTACGGTTCTTGACCTTAGCTCTAACGGTTTAGTTGGTGACATTCCTTGGAGTTTAAGCAAGCTTCGTAACCTAGAAACCCTAATCCTCAACTCTAACCAACTCACCGGGAAAATCCCACCGGACATCAGCAAATGTTCGAAACTCAAGAGCCTAGTTCTCTTCGACAATCTTCTTACCGGAACTATCCCGCCGGAGCTAGGGAAGCTCTCTGGTCTCGAAGTGATAAGAATAGGAGGAAACAAAGAAATCTCCGGCCAAATCCCACCGGAGATTGGAGATTGTTCAAATCTAACAGTTCTTGGTTTAGCCGAAACAAGCGTCTCCGGAAACTTGCCTTCTTCCTTAGGTAAGCTCAAGAAGCTACAAACACTCTCTATTTACACAACAATGCTAAGTGGAGAGATTCCTTCAGATTTAGGGAACTGCTCTGAGCTTGTAGATCTCTTCTTGTACGAGAATAGCTTGTCTGGTTCAATCCCTCAAGAAATCGGAAAGCTTTCGAAACTCGAACAGCTGTTTCTATGGCAAAACAGTCTCGTTGGTGGTATCCCTGAAGAAATAGGAAACTGCAGCAATCTCAAAATGATAGATTTGTCTCTAAATCTCCTCTCTGGTTCGATTCCAAGCTCCATCGGTCGTTTGTCTTTACTTGAAGAGTTTATGATCAGTGACAACAAATTCTCCGGTTCGATACCAACAACAATATCGAATTGCTCAAGTCTTGTCCAGTTACAGCTCGATAAGAATCAGATTTCTGGTTTGATACCGTCCGAGCTGGGAACACTCACAAGGCTTACTCTGTTCTTTGCTTGGTCTAATCAGCTAGAAGGAAGCATCCCTCCTGGTTTAGCAGACTGTACTGATCTCCAAGCATTGGATTTGTCGCGTAATTCGCTTACCGGAACAATCCCTTCTGGTTTGTTTATGCTAAGGAACCTCACGAAGCTTCTCTTGATCTCCAACTCTCTCTCCGGTTTTATACCTCAAGAGATTGGTAACTGCAGCTCTCTAGTGAGATTGAGGTTAGGTTACAACAGGATCACAGGAGAGATCCCTTCTGGTATTGGGTCGCTTAAAAAGCTTAACTTTCTCGATTTTTCGAGCAATAGGCTACATGGGAAGGTCCCTGATGAGATTGGCAGCTGCTCAGAGTTACAGATGATTGATCTCAGCAATAACTCTCTTGAAGGTTCTTTGCCTAATCCGGTTTCTTCCCTCTCCGGTTTACAGGTTCTTGATGTTTCGGCTAACCAGTTTTCAGGCAAGATTCCAGCGAGTTTGGGACGACTTGTGTCACTGAACAAACTAATCTTGAGCAAGAATTTGTTCTCCGGACCGATACCTACTTCTCTAGGCATGTGTTCAGGGCTTCAGCTTCTTGATCTTGGAAGCAACGAGCTCTCTGGTGAGATTCCTTCAGAGCTTGGAGATATCGAGAATCTTGAAATCGCGTTAAACCTGAGTAGCAACAGACTCGCAGGGAAGATTCCTTCAAAGATTGCGTCTCTCAACAAGCTCTCGATTCTTGATCTCTCCCACAACATGCTTGAAGGAGATCTTGCTCCACTCGCCAATATCGAGAATCTCGTCTCCCTTAACATCTCTTACAATAGCTTCTCTGGTTATCTTCCAGACAACAAGCTTTTCAGACAATTATCTCCCCAAGATCTTGAAGGAAACAAAAAACTTTGTTCTTCTTTAAGTCAAGATTCTTGCTTTCTCACCTATGGAAACGGCAATGGACATGCAGATGATGGTGAATCTTCCCGTACAAGAAAGCTTAGGTTAGCACTCGCTCTTTTGATCACCTTGACGGCTGTGTTGATGATTCTTGGGGCTGTTGCTGTTATCCGAGCGAGGAGGAATATTGATAACGTAAGAGATTCTGAGCTTGGAGAAACACATAAATGGCAGTTCACACCATTTCAGAAGCTGAATTTCTCTGTAGAACAGATCATAAGATGTTTAGTTGAACCAAATGTGATTGGTAAGGGATGTTCAGGCGTAGTTTACCGTGCTGATGTTGACAACGGTGAGGTTATAGCTGTTAAGAAGCTTTGGCCAGCGATGGTTAATTGTGGTCACGATGAGAAGACCAAAAGTGTGAGAGACTCGTTTTCAGCAGAAGTAAAGACACTTGGGACGATCAGGCACAAGAACATAGTTCGGTTTCTCGGATGTTGTTGGAACCGAAACACGAGGCTTTTGATGTATGATTACATGCCCAATGGGAGCTTAGGGAGTTTGCTTCATGAGAGACGAGGATCTTCGCTTGATTGGGATCTTAGATACAGAATCTTGCTCGGTGCAGCTCAAGGTTTAGCTTATTTACACCATGATTGCCTCCCACCAATTGTTCACCGCGATATCAAAGCCAACAACATCTTGATTGGTCTAGATTTTGAGCCTTATATTGCGGATTTCGGTTTAGCCAAGCTTGTTGATGAAGGTGACATTGGCCGGTGTTCTAATACCGTCGCTGGATCTTATGGTTACATTGCTCCAGGTATGTTCCTACATATATGTTTCTGAGCACAAGCATCCAAAGCGGTTTGTTTAGGGCTATTGCAATATATGTTTTCTCTTACATTTTAGTTTCTATTTGCATTTCCATTATACATAAAGACATTTTTTAGTTAGAACTTTGAAGTCTCATAGAACCCGAAAATTAAGTTGTTCTGTTTTTATCTTAAACCGGACTTGGTCTGTGTATTTTTGTAGAGTATGGTTACAGCATGAAGATTTCAGAGAAGAGTGATGTTTATAGCTACGGTGTGGTGGTTCTTGAAGTGTTAACTGGCAAACAACCTATAGACCCAACGGTACCAGAAGGGCTTCACTTAGTGGATTGGGTCAGGCAAAATAGAGGTAGCCTCGAAGTTCTTGATTCGACATTGAGATCAAGAACCGAAGCTGAAGCCGATGAGATGAAGCAAGTGTTGGGCACTGCTCTTCTCTGTGTGAACGCGTCTCCGGACGAGAGACCCACCATGAAAGACGTTGCGGCTATGCTAAAGGAGATCAAACAAGAGCGTGAAGAGTACGCGAAAGTTGACTTGCTGCTCAAGAAATCTCCTCCGCAAACAACAACAACGCAGGAGGAAGGTCGTAAGAATGAGATGATGACTACTTCCGTAGCGGCTGCGGCTTCTTCTTCTAAAGAGATGAGACGAGAAGAGAGATTAGTGAAAAGTAATAACACGAGTTTCTCTGCTTCTTCTCTGCTTTACTCTTCTTCTTCTTCGATCGAATGATCTAGGGCTTGAAGGTTTATGTGAGAGAAAAGCTTTTGTGTGCTGTTTGAGAAATGGGCTTCTTTTCTTTCATTTTTATTTAATTATAACTTTTAGATATGTGATGTAAAAAAAGAAGAAGAATAGAATGAGAGAAGGTGAGGCAGTAATCTTATGTAATGGAATTGTGATTAGCAAAGGGTGACATGAATCTGTACCTTTTTGGGTGGTTTGAAATCAATAATTTCTCTAGTTTCCTCTCCAAGTATGAAATATGATTGAATCTAGTTCTATTTTATTGCTTCCGTACGGTGTGGATCCTAGTACTTATAGGAGCAAAAGCTTGAACATGTTTTTATTTTATTTTTAATATAAATGTTGATTTCAATAAGTTAATAAGGAATAGGGTTTGTAAAATGATTTTACAAAATAGTTTAGCCAGCTAAGAATCTAACCAATGACATCGGATTTGGAGAGGGTGTCAACGGATAGTTAAAGGGAGCAGTGAAGCAAGGACACGTGTGCGGTCGGAATTAAATGAGAAATGAACGGCTGAGATGAAGTGGTTGTTGGGAGCTGAGCTAAGCATAAAAGTATTGTGGGAACATTTCGATTTCTTATCTGAAGTTAGTTAAACATTTTTCTTATTCTGATGTGGAGATTCATTTGTTCTCTGTAAGTTTCAATCTCTGAATCTTATGGAAGAATTTGTAGATTTCTTGTTTTACGAACACTGAATCTACGTTTGTGTTTTGTGGAATTGATCGAATTGAATCTGTGAAGTGATTGTGAACAATTTGTTATCAAATATATCAGAGCGAAGACGTTCTCGAACACAATGGAAACTCGATCTCAGGCGAAGAAGGAGAAGGACGTAACGGTAGATCCTGTTGATTCGAGAATGGACAGATTGGAGAGTACGTTGATGGAGCAGAATGCGAAAATTGATAAGCAGAATGTAAAGATGGAAAGGCACATAGCTTATATGTTCGAAGCTATCAACATGTTGCAAAGATCGGGGCTGCAAAACCATGCAGAAATGCATCATCCGGTCAGATCTACACCATCGACTGTTCACTATGGTCAGGAACCTAAAATTAACAGACGATCAGGTATTCCTAACACTTATGCTGGGGTGACTAGATTAGCGAAGCTATATTATCCTCGGTTTAGTGGTAAGAGAGTGAAGGAATGGCTCTTTAAGGTTGAACAGTTTTTTAGAGTTGATCATACTCCGATGAGATCAAAATAGCAGTGGTATCTATTCACTTGGATGATGAAGCAGCTGATTGGCATCAGGGATTGAATCCAGAAGAGGTTGAGTTTTTGGAGTGGCCAGTGTATAAGATGATGTTGCAAGAAATATTTGATGAGATTTGGGTTGATCCGATTGCAGAATTTAAGAAGTTACAGGAGACATATGGAATGTACCATGCTAACTTTGAGAACATTAAAACAAGATTTAACCTATCTGAAGCTTACTTGGTGAGTGCTTACTTGGTTGGACTGCGAGTTGATACAAAGATGCACATACAGATGTTTCAACCACAGATGGTGAGGCAGTGTCTGATGCTTGGACGTCTTTATGAGACTGCACATAAGAGGTCCCAGCTTTTTGTCCTAGAGGTAGAAGAAGATACTGAATTGGTGGAGCTTGAAGAAGAACAAGAAAATATGGAACCAGAAGGTGAAATTGCTCAAATCTCAGTAAACGCTATCTCTGGCATCTCTAATTACAATACTATGAGAGTGCGTGGTGTACACAAGAAGAGATCCCTGTTTATTCTTATAGATTCTGGTTCTACTCACAATTTTGTGGATAATCAAGTAGCATAAAAATTAGGCTATAAGCTGTTGTCAGGGAATAATGCACGAGTAAGGGTAGCTGATGGCAACGATTTGAAAATGCAAGCCAAAATAGAAGGATTAGAATGGGATTTCCATGGAAATAGCTTTGTAGCAGATTTTATGGTGGTACCTTTGAATGGATGTGATGCAGTGTTGGGAATTCAGTGGCTTCAAACGCTTGGTCCAATCACTTGGGACTTCCAAAAGTTGATTCAGAGGTTTGAAGTTGGACAGAGAAAAGTAGTTATACAGGTAATACACCCAGAATCAGTAAGGGCAGTCAAGGCTGAGAAACTTAACAAACTGAAAGAGGCAAGTATTCAGTTGGCAATGCTTTGTGTAACAGAGGAAGAAGAGAATCCCATTGTAGTGGCTTCGATGGAGATATAACAGCTTGCACAAGCTTTATCTCCAACTTGTGAATATGTTGACGTGTTTGAAGAACCTAAGGAGTTACCACCCTTCAGGAAACACCACAATCACAAGATACCTCCGATTGATGGAGCTAATATTGTGAACATGAGACCATACAGGTATGCTATTCAACAAAAAAAATGAAATAGATAAGATTGTTCAAGACATGTTAGAGGGAGGAATTATATAGCCTAGTTCAAGTTCTTTTGCATCTCCTGTGGTGCTGGTGAAAAAGAAGGATGGGACTTGGAGACTTTGTGTGGATTACAGAGGCTTGAACAAGCTCAAAGTGAAGGATTGTTTCCCAATACCCTTAATTAAAGATCTTATGGATGAGTTGGGGGGGGGGGGGGGGGTTCCACAGTGTACTCCAAGATTGATTTGAGGGCTGGTTATCACCAAGTGAGAATGGATCATGCTGACATATCTAAAACGGCCTTCAAAACTCATAGTGGGCATTATGAGTATAGGGTGATGCCCTTTGGCCTCACAAATGCTCCAACAACTTTTCAGGGGCTCATGAATGATGTCTTCAGGGAATTTTTGCGGAAATTTTCATTAATCTTCTTTGACGACATTCTGATTTATAGCAGTTCAGAAGAAACTCATATCCAGCACCTGAAATGTGTTTTGGACGTGATGAGGAGGTAGAAACTGTTGCTAAATGTAGCAAGTGTGCATTTGCTACATCCAGAGTAGAGTATCTTGGTCATTTTATTGACAGTGGTGGTGTGTCTACAGATCCAATTAAGATTCAGGCAGTAGTCGATTGGCCTGTTCCTGCTAACTTGAAGCAATTGCGAGGGTTTTTAGGCTTGGCTAATTATTATCGCCAGTTTTTGAAGAACTTTGGTAACATTGCCAGGCCATTGACTCTACTAACTAAAAGGATGCTTTTTGTTGGTCCGAAGAAGCAGCACAATCTTTCACTGCACTCAAATCAACCTTGTGCTCAGCTCCAGTGTTAGCATTACCAAGGTTTGATCAACAGTTTGTCGTAGAGACAGATGCTTGTGGGAGTGGTATAGGAGTTGTTTTGATGCAACAAGGACATCCTATGAAGAGATTTAAGAACAGAAAAGAGAAGGAAAGAAGTTAACTTTCATTTTGATTCTTCTTCCTTAAATTTTTTACAAAGACGGCACATTTGCCTTTTATACAAAGAGAAAACATCTAGAGAAAACCTAGAGAGTACAGATGTCATCATCTTGCTATATCAACATCAAGGGCTGAGAATCGATTGAACGTCTCGACCTTCTCCGTACCATATATCGTCATCTCTGTTTTTCGTTCTTTGTCGTTTTCAAGCATTGAAGATGAACGTTGTGTAGAAGACGACGTCACTTGATTATCGGGCATCACTTCATTCTTGGGCTTCTTCTTTGGTAGGCCCATTGTCTTCTCTGTAGAAACGACATCCTTTTTTTTTCTCTCCTTCATCTGACTTGTTTCCTGAAACGATGTCGTTGCGTCGTTCTCTGATTCCACCATAGCTGATGTCGATTGAAGCAGAAGTTGTGGCTTTGATACTCCCCCTCAAACTTGGTGTGGGGGGAACATCCACTCCAATTTTGTATCGCAGATTTCTGAAAGCTTCAAGAGGTAGGGATTTCGTAAATATGTCTGCAATTTGTTGATGAGATGGAACGTGTTTGACAACCAGAGCTTTCAGAGCTACACGTTCTCGGACATAATGATAGTCGAGTTCAAAGTGTTTGCTGCGTGCGTGGAAAGCAGGATTAGCTGTGAGATAGAATGATGAGATATTGTCGCCGTAGAGCTCGGGAGTGATGGGAAGTGGTATGCCCAACTCGCGAAGAACAGTACCAATCCACGTAATTTCTTGGGCTGTCAGATAGCGATCTATATTCTGCTTCCGTTAAACTGCGCGACACTGTGGGTTGTTTCCGAGACGACCAAGATATGAGGTTAGTTCCAAGAAATGTGCAGAAGCCTCCAGTGGATCGCCTTGTTGTCTTGCAGCCTGCCCAGTCACTATCGATATAGGCTCTAAGAGTAAAATCTGAGTTTTTTGCTGAAATTGATTCCCATGGTAAGTGTTCCTTTGACATATCTCAGAATTCGTTTGAGAAGATTATAGTCTGATATAGTTGGTGCGTGCATTTTTTGGCAGACATAGTTGACTGAGAATTGCAAATCTAGCCTTGTAAGCGTAAGATATTAGAGTTTACCTGCCAAGCTGCGGAAGTATGTCGGATTTGAAAACAACTCTTGTTGATTAGGGACCTTGTCCAATTGAAGAGGTAAAGGAGTAGAGATTGGTGAGCAGTTTTCCATTGCAGCGACTGTGAGCAGGTCCTCAGCATATTTTTGCTGAGATAAAAAGAGTCCTTTCTCGTGAAACTGAGCCTGGATCCCGAGAAAGTAGTGCATTTTTCCAAGGTCTTTCATGCGGAATTGAGTATTCAAGTCTTCAAGCAGCTTGGACAGAGTACTTGGTTTTCTACCAATGACTGAAACTTTGTAAAATATTGAATAGAAATCTGATTTTAGCTTGAGAGGATAAAACCATCAAAATCTCGAGTAGTTGTCGATAAAGACTACATAGTAACGAAAACCTTGAACAGACACAATAGGAGACGGACCCCATAAATCACAATGAATCCTCTCTAAGGGTCTTGTTGCAACAAAAGAAGACGCAGAGAATGGTAGTCTAGAACTCTTTCCAAACTGACATGCTTCACATAAAGACTTGATACTCTTATTAATAGTAATGGACTGATTTGATGATAAAAGCTGGAGAATATGAGGATTTGGATGGCCTAATCTTCTGTGCCAAACTTCATATGATGCTGCCGTTTGTCTAGAAGAGTAGAATATCTTGAGCTTTTGGTTCTCCAGCATGTACAATCCATCATTATTTCTTCCGAGCGCTAGAAGCTTCTTGGTTTCCTTATCATGTATACGAACTTCATCACAATCAAACTCAACCGTGCAAGGATAATCTTTGGTAACCTTTGACACAGATAACAAAGACTTTGCAATATTAGGACAAACCAAGACATCTTTTAAAGGAATATTACATGAGGTTGAGGCGATGGAAGCTGAGCCAGAAGAAAATTCCCATTTCCTACCATAACAGTATCAGAACCGGAGTAGGACTTGGCCTGATGCAGATGGTGAGGTGAATTTGTAACGTGAGCAGTAGCTCCTGAGTCGGCAAACCATTCATTGCCAGATCCTTCAGAAACGTTAGTGATGTGCATAGCAGTGAGGGCGGTTGGGAGAGCTTCATATTGATAACTGTTGTCAAACCGGTGCCAGCATAACAGAGAAGGATGTCCACGCTTACCGCAGATTTGACACATTGGTCTATTTTCTGTGTCAGATCCATCAGAGGGGCTATTGTATGAGACAAATTGTTGATGAAAACCTCGGCCCCTTGTTAAAAAAGAGCTTCGCCCCCTTTGTCCTCCGAAGCGTTTGTTGTTTTGACCTCTGCCACGGTTTGAGTGATAACCCGGAGGATGAGTGGAGTGAACTGCATTAAAGGCCAAGTGTGGACTGACTTCAGAGCCTGTGGAGTAAGCTTGCAGCCTATCATCATAACCAGTAAGTTTAGGCACAACGTCTTCAAGGGATGGTCCTGGTAAGGAATCTACTGAGTTTTCAATGGTGGTTTTGATCGGCTCGTATTCCTTTCCCAGACCATTCAGAGCAGCAAATATTTTCATTTTCTCTGGTACATGACTACCCACAGAAGCTAACTGATTACTAATTCCCTTAAGATCCTTAAGATAAGCTTCCATAGACTTCTCTTTCTTTTCTAGGGTTTGTAAACGTCTTTGAAGCTCAAAAAGTCTTGAAGATGAGACTCTATTGAATTATTTGCTAAAGTCATCCATACCTCATTAGATGTAAAGCAGTTAACCACTACGCTGAGAATGTCTTCTGCAAAAGATCCCAAAAGCCATGACTTGACCACACGATCGGTCTTAAACCAGTTTTGAAAGTCTGGGTTTGGTGCTTCTAAGGAAGATCCGTTGAAGCCAGGAACAACGATGGTGGGGGTTGGTGAAGGAATGGAACCAGTGACGAAGCCTAACAGCCCTTGACCAGCTAAAAATGATTCAAACTGGCTCTTCCATAAGATATAGTTTTTCTCTGTTAAAGTGACGGTAACACAGTTGGAGATATTTAAAGAAGGGACTGTATAAGACTCCATGAAACTTGTATCTATAAGCTCTGATACCATGAAGAGATTTAAGAACAGAAAAGAGAAGGAAAGAAGTTAACTTTCATTTTGATTCTTCTTTCTTAAAGTTTTTACAAAGACGGCACATTTGCCTTTTATACAAAGAGGAAATATCTAGAGAAAACCTAGAGAGTACAGATGTCATCATCTTGCTATATCAACATCAAGGGCTGAGAATCGATTGAACATCTCGACCTTCTCCGTACCAGATATCGTCATCTCTGTTTTTTGTTCTTTGTCGTTTTCAAGCATTAAAGATGAACGTTGTGTAGAAGACGACGTTGCTTGATTATTGGGCATCACTTGATTCTTCGGCTTTTTCTTTGGTAGGCCCATTGTCTTCTCTGTCTCGCTTAACACATATGTAGAAACGACATCGTTTCTTTTCTCTCCTTCATCTGACTTGTTTCCTGAAACGATGTCGTTGCGTCGTTCTCTGATTCCACCATAGCCGATGTCGATTGAAGCAGATGTTGTGGCTTTGATATCCTATTGCATTTATCAGCCGTCATTTACATGGTAAGCAACTTCATTTGTCTATCTACGAGAAGGAGTTGTTGGTTGTGGTATTTGCTTTTCAGAAGTGGAGACATTACTTGCTCCATGACCATTTTGTGATTAAGACTGATCAAAGGAGTCTTAAGTATCTTCTAGAGCAGAGATTAAACACGCCTATCCAACAACAATGGCTTCCAAAGCTTCTTGAATTTGACTATGAGATTCAGTATAGAGAAGGTAAAGAAAATGCGGTGGCAGATGCTTTGTCTAGGGTTGTAGGTTCAAAAATTTTACATATGGCTTTATCAGTTTTGGAGTGTGATATTATGCAGAAAAGTCAAGTAGGTTATGAATTTGATGTGGTAATCAAGACTCTTATTACTGAACTACAAGCTAATCCGCGAGCTAGAAAAATTTTGTTTGGTCTAGGGGTTTGTTAAGGAGGAAGAGTAAGCTTATAGTTCCTAATGTAGTGGATATACGTAAGTCCATCTTGGAATGGCTTCACTATTCTGGTTTGGGAAGACACTCAGTAAGGGATGCTACCCATTAGAGGGTCAAAAATATATTTTATTGGAAGGGCATGTCTAAGGACATTCAAACTTACATTAGGAGCCGTTCCATTTGTCAACAATGCAAATGTAACACCGCAGCTTCTCGGGGTATGCTTCAGCCATTGCCTATTCCAGAGACAGTGTGGTCAGAGGTTTCTATGGATTTTATAGATGGTGATGTGATCCTAGATAAGATCTAGTCCCTGAACGTCTCCAAGAGGCTGTGCCAACATCAGCAAGTCGAAAGTGGATGCGGAAGTGAAGAAATATTGATTTATGAACTTGAAATGGATGATCTCGAGAACTTGTGTGGAATGAGGGATACTTCTCAAGGATGGTGGAAGATCCTTGGACTATCAGCTTGCTCGGTATGAATGATGAAGACCAGACATGTTGAGCAAGAGGTGGAACGAAGTGAAACTTCTAAAGGGGTGTGAAGGAACCCTTAGACTTTCGGCTCTTGAACGAAATGGGAATCGATCCAGATTTCAGATTCAAGAGATGATCAAACGAGATTAAGAAAAGATGATTGATATTAAAATGTTTGATGATCTAGAAAAAGAGATACAAGAGAGTACATATAGAATCCAGGAGGTGCATAGGAGTAGACAAATACTCCTAGGAAACCTCCAAAACAAGTTACGAGAAAACTAGGAAATTACAAAAACATTAAGAAAGAAGACTAAACCTTAAAACTTAAATTTAAATGTTTAGATAGGATAAAATGGGGCCTGGTTCATCAAGAGGCTTTGATAAAGTACCTTGGGCTTGCCTCATTAAAAACCTCTCTTAGAAAACCCATTGGGACAAAACTAAGAGGAGGGAAAAAGAGTGCAATCCAAGGCACCTCTCTTGATGAGGTTTAGGTGGCTTGTATCACAACCAAGGTGGATGGATTAGCACACACTAAACTGGCCTGGATGGTGCTGAGAAGGCGTTGTAGTGTTGTCTTAAGTTTG